>MQRK01134665.1:0-10100 GCA_001938485.1 Girardia tigrina | reverse complement strand
CAGAAATCCGCCCTACGTTTTTGGTTAGGTATAAAATTTCGCACATGTCTAAAAAAATTATATTCCTCTATCTATTGCATTGGTAATGCTTGAAAAACGTGGTTGTTTTTATAAAAAAAAATTTTATTAATAATATTATTTATTTAATTTTAATTATTCAATATATAATTATTTAATTATATACATATCACTATCTCAAATAAAGCTAAACCAATTCAGCAATATTTTCATTCATAAAAAAATTGACTTGAATTGGAAGACTATCTTTACGACAAGGAAGGAGACATTAGAAAATAAATAAATATACTAAAATTAAAAATAGGAATTTAACTTTGAAAATTCGAAACAAAAGGGATATATTTTCAGAATATTTTCATTTTATTATGTTATGAAATTACACACTTCTGAGATTACTTTTTGCATCAAGTCGGCTACTTACTGAATGCCTCAGTTTTGTTTGTAAAACAAAATAATCAATAATTTATTATCCCATATTCATAAAAAAGGTATCAGACAATGTTAATTAAAATATTCAAGGGATCGGAAGAGACTCTAGTCGGAGGGAGACAGATCAGGTGAGCATTGGAAAGACAAAAAAACACATTTAAATAGGTTTGTGTCGATTGTAAATCACGAATACGAGCGTTGTTTTGTTTAAGAATGACAATAAAAGCAGGAAGGAAGACTTGGGCGTAACTTTCCAAATGCTCATAATTAAGTTATCCTTTGATAGCATCTCCAGGTAGAAACAAGTCTTAGTTAATCTTTTTATTTTAGTGCCAGAACATAGTATCCATTACTTTTTGACCCAAATCGATTCGGTCAGGCAGTTAAAGTTCGATGTTAACGAGTCAATATGCATTGAATTTGACAACTCTTGCTTTTGAAGAATATTTTCATCAAGGGAGACAATATTGAACATCAATGTGATTTGTTATGTGAATTACGCTTCTTAAGCTTTCGCAATATGTAGTCCCTGTGCAATTCCTTTTCGACTACTTTCAATATCATCATTTTTTTTAATTTAAAAAGACTCTTCAAGTGCTTAAGTGAATACAACTCCATCAATTTAGCGCGGCCTCTAGTAGTTTCCTGATCATTCAAATCATTGTTATCTTGGAATAAATTCGCAAACCATCGGTATCCAAATCAGTAGCTATTGTAATATCTCCCGATATTTTCTTCTATATTTTTGTTATTTTTTTTTACATAATTATTTTTGTTCATGGCGTATGACGTGTTGGCCATTTCATGTATTTTTTTTACCAAAAAAAATATTTTTTGAAGAATCGTCTTTTAATTATGATGGCACCCAACCTTTACATCAATCAAGGATGACCTACAATTCTCAAAGACCATCCAGAGACACAATTTCAATCTTTTCCAACACCAACTACAGCAACAAGCTTAAAATTGTTCACAAACTCAACCAGCAAACAGAAGTCCCAGCTCATTATCTCCAATTTAATTGAAACCGGATAAAAGATAAAACAACACAGAAAGATTGTCTGAATTTAGATGTATATTGACATATAAATGTGTTAGTTTATAGCGGCATGGACGGTGTTTACTGTTTTCTGATGAAATTATAAGACAATTATCCTTAATTAGAATTAATAAAATAAATCGATAAAAGTAATTAATATCAAAAAATAATTAATTGCCGTATAACGTTGGCAGTTTGTAATACTATTTAATGCACGTTGATGAATAAAAGTTTGTATCATAATTGTGTTATTTTTTTATTTTGATTATTGTTTTCTTTATTACCGTTCATGTTCAACTAGATTAACCCAATATCGTTATTTTATTTTGGATTAATTTAGTTTGTCATTGTGTGACTATTTTTAGTTACGGTAAAATAGTGAATTCGACAAATTAGCGAATTTGGTAATTTACAGCTAACAACAATCCAACTTTGGTATTATTTATGCTTTTTGCATCATGATTATATTCAAATTCATACAGCACCAAGTTATGGACAAACATATTTGATGGTTTCGGCGGTTTAATTGTTACTTACCAACTATATAAGTGCCGAAGTGTTGATTTGTTGACGAAAACGTGGTAAAATGAATTAATCAAATGGACCATACTTATATTAATATTGCCTAATACTTTTTATTATTTTGAATAATAAATAATTGAATATTAGTAGTCGGTGTTACTGACAAAACATAGATTAAGTCCTAAATAAGTAAACAAAAAAAACATTTAACTAATACCAAACTTAAAACGACCAGTTTTATTTACGAATGTATGGGTGTATCTATTTATAAGATCTTACAAATTGTGCTTTGTATATAAGACTTTTTCATAAATATTCTGTGTTTGATACAGAATCTCATTCGGTTTTGAATTATGGATTCACCGGGTTATGTTCTGTTATGAACAAAACATGTCGTGAATTGTAGTGAAATAATGACGATCTTTCTTCCTTGTTCACTGTGCTAAAGCAATCATGTACGTGTACAGATAATTGAACTACATGTATAATGACCACCGTATGTAAAAGAAATATTCGTAAAATTTAATTTTTTTCTCATTTAATTATTTTTTATAACATGTTTTTATTGTTATATAAAAGCGTTTTCAAAATAATGTCTTTCTAAATCGGTATTTTAAAAAGAAATAAAAGAAAATACATATTTAAATGTCCAAAAGTGGACATATATATTTACTGATAAACATTTGCCTCTAACAAATAATGTTTCGTGAAAAAAAGTTTGAGAATCATGGTTTTAATAGGAAACAGATGTTTACATGGAATAAACATCCATCATACTGTTCTGGTTTTGATACATTTATTAATCTACCAAACTAGTAAATAAAGACAATTTTATTTTATTTGTCTCACTCAAACAGTTTCTATTTTCTGAAATATTTATTAAAGATTTAAAGAAAATAAATTTCTGTTGATGAATTTTACAATTAATTTTCTCTTATGAATTTTAGAATATTCGTATTCTTTGAACACTGATATCTAAGAAATAGAAATTACAGATAAGTAAAGAAATGTTTACAATCACAACCTTACTATTCATCTTTATATTATGAATGTTTGATCAGAGTTAAGATTATAACCCATGTGAGGAATATTTTAAATTATCGGAATGTGTAAATGTATGGATGCTGTATGTTGATTTAGATATGTTGAATTTAGAATGGTGATTCTCTCACTCAGATGGAAATTGGTATTTTTTATTAAATTTAAAGTGATTGACTATTCGAGCATAATTAAAATAATCATTTGATAAGTTCATATCTATAATTTCAGAATTAAAATTAAGTTATAATAATTTTTGGTAAAATTTAAATTAAATCAAATTTTTAATAATTTGATAACAGTTTTAATATTTTGAGTTTTATATAGAAATGGTTTGTTATATTTAAAAAAAACTTTTTACTAAAAACTTTATATTAAAAAAAACCCCTAACAAATACTAAACTAGTTAAAATATTAGTATCAATTAAAGAAGAAGTCGATTAATTCGAAATCAGTTTTTTTTGTCCCCAAAAATAGGAGCATGAGCCTATTTTTTATAAGTTTTATTTCTTCGAGGGGTCCATTCAGAGTGGCGTCATAGTACCATTCATCGTTGGTCCTAGAGAGCCACCCTTTACATATCCACTTTGGATAAATGATCTCTGATCCGAGAAAGTCATCTTTATTTTCCAATATTTCGTAAACACGTACTATACTGTAGTGGAAATGTCTTATAAAAAAATGTGAACATAGAAAAAGGGATATAATTAAAAGATGACCCAAAAAGTAGACATTATTAATTATTCTAATAATAATCGGTTTATTCCTTTGATAAATTATTATCTGAAACATAATTAAGTTACCATTGCGTTAATCGAACATATTATTAAATTAAAAAGGAAAAAACATATTTTTAATTAAATTATAAAATTTTTAATTCTTAATTTTATACGCTTGTCGAAATTCACTTATTCGAAAATGCCACTTCTGCTTCAGCGACCAAAAGAGTAAATTTACCAGAACTAAACTTCAACTTTATTTACAGCCCTAAACGAGTGGCAATTTGTAAACAACGTTTATTTTTACAATTACGATGGACAAAGATTGCAAAAATTAGCAAAATCATTGTAAACATTGCCAGTCAATTCTGTCTCCGATGTTACTTTGATATATCGACGTATATGTTTATTACTGATTATCTTCTCTTTCAGTGTACTCTTATTTCTGAATAACACTGAATAACGAGCGCTGCTAACTGCAAACAATAAATGAATAAAATTCCTCGTCAACAATTCTCGCCATTCTGTCGGTTACAATAATATTAAAAAGAAATCATAAACGATAGAGAAAGCGATGGATGTGGTGGTTAAAGTAAGTTTAATTTAATGTTTTGAGGTAGAAAAGATTCTTTTGGCTTCTTTGAAACAAACCTTTTTACCGGTGTTAGATCTCTGTTTACAGTAAACTTTTTTCCAACCCTTTTAACTAAAATTTTTATTCTGAACAAGTCAATCTACAAAAATATTATAATTTAAAAGACTTTTACTTAAATTAAACTGACATATAAAAATGTTAATTGAAAAAGTTAATGTCTCAACTGCTTCGAAGTATGCATTTTGGTTTTACAACAAATGTTAAAAATGTTAAAATGTTAAAAAATGTTAAAATGAAATTGTCTCTCTATTATTCCATTCGAACTATGATGATATGGACTTGAGTTTATCTTAATCAACCGAGATTTTGCAAATTCCATAAATGCCCATGATTCGAATTCTTTCTCATGGTCCACGTGGATACATGCTGGAGCTCCAAACATAAATATCCATTGGCGTTGCATGGTCTGTATTATTGTCATCTCGTCTTGGTTATTTAATGTTGTGAGACTAACATACCTACTAAATCTGCCTATTATACCCAAATTATATTTTTTTCCATTTATGACTGGCATAAGTCCACAATAATCCATGTAAATATCGTCAAATGGTTGTTTTGAAATTAAGTTCATTGTGTTTTCTTTTGTTTTTCCTGCATAAGTTTTAGATGTTTGACACACTGCACATGCTCGTACTATTCTTTCAACGTTTTTACTAAACTCATCCATGTCATATTCTTCTCTCATGAATGTGTACGTTTTATCCACTCTCACATGACACAGAAATTTATGAAAAAGTAAAATGCAATCGTTCCTTGTTTCCTTCGAAATTCAAATCTTGTTATCAAAAGTTCTTATACATCTATTGCTTTGCTTAAATTTTGTCCCCTTTCCTTCTTCTATTTGTTTCATTATTTCCCAAATTTCTTTACTATTTTGTTGTCATGGAATTGACAATGCGTCCTCATATATCGCTAGCATTCGTGTTCTCTGTTTACTTGATTTTGCATGTTCATGTTGTGTCATACACTGTGAACATACCATACAATCTTTTCGTGACAAGGCATCTGCATTTTTGTGTAATTCCCCTTTACGATATTCTAAGATCGTATCCAAACTGCTCAGAAAATTCATCCAATTTTGAAACTGAGGGGTGATCGGCTTTTTCGTCGTCATCATAAATTTAATTGCCTTATGGTCGATTCTTAACTTAAATTTTGCACCATACAAGTACTGCTTAAAATGTTGCGTGAAATTAAAAATTGCTAAAAGCTCTTTTCTGGTAATGCAATATCCAATCTCATGCTTTGTCATTGACTTAGATACGTATGCAATTACGTGTTCTTCAACTTTCTCATTCCTTTGGGATAATACTGCTCATATCGTATCAAAAGAAGCATCAGTGTCTAATATAAATTATTTCCCAAAATCAGGATAACAAAGTTTTGGGGCCGATATTAGTGCTTCCTTTAGTTTTTTGAATGCCACTGAGTGTGAATCTGACCAATGCACCATGTCTTTCGAACTTCTACACATTTCTTCAAATAGTTTTTATAGTTTTCAATAATTTTGTATAAACTTTCTATAATAATTAAATAGTCCCAAGAAACTTTGCAATTTCTTTATACATTTTGGTTGTTCGAATTCCACTATTGATTTTATTTTGTCTGGATCAGTCCTAATTCCGTGAATGTTCACTATATGCCCCAAAAATCGTAGTTCTTTTTGAAAGAATCTACATTTTTCGGGATTTATTCTCAGTCCAGCCATTTTTATTCGTGCAAATAGTTTTTCCTACCTTTCGATGTGCTCCATTTCGGTTTTCAAAAAAAATCAAAATGTCGTCAAGATAGACCAGGGCTTCTTTCCACAACATCTCTTTCAAAACATCCGTCATAAGCTTCTGAAATGTTGCTGGTGCAACTGCAATGCCAAACGGCATTCTTGTGAGGTAATACTGTCCCATTTTAGTTGAAAATGCTGTTTTCAACTTTGAAGAATCTTCTAATTCTATTTGATAGTAGGCATTTCCCAGGTCAATGGAACTGAACCATTTCATTACTCTTAATGAATCTAACATTTCCTCGATGTTTGGTATAGGAAACTCCGGCCTCTCTGTCACTTGATTCAACAATCTGAAATCCAAACATAAACGAATTTCCTTCTTTTCTTTTTTTTCAAACACACACCATCGGTGTGTTCCATGGTGATGAGCATTTCTCTATTATCCCGTGTCGTTCCAAATTACGAACAGAATCATCTATATGACCTTCTAAATGAGTTGGTTGTTTACGCGGTTTCTGTAGAATTGGTTGCGCTGATGTCTAAATTTTATGTTTTACTAATGATGTCTTATCAATGTCCCCATCCTCCAGCCATAAAAATATTTTTAAATTTTTTAATAAATGTGTATAGTTTGCTATCCTTATTTAAATTTAATTTTTCGTTAGCATTTAAAATTCTCATTTCATCTGTTTACTTCAACTTATCTATATATGGATTTAGAGCGCCTATTTCTCTATCGGTTTCAATTATATTTTTATCATTTCCATTTATCACCTCTAAATTCAACCTCAATTCCAACCCGATATCTCTTATCAAGGTTATTCCGAAAATATTTGATGGGAACACTGTTTCTGAAACATAAATTAACTGGTTCACTTTCTTATTTCTCCATACTATTATAATTGTCACGACCCTCTTGAGCATAAACATTTTAGAAAGCTCTTGAGCCCCCAGTGGCTATTAAGGGTCAGCCACAACCCAACGTTTATTTTGATAATCGTAATAGCTATCTATGTGATTGGTCGGACGTCTCTTCTCGCTCGACATCTGCCTGGCAAAAATTAAATATTGATAATCCATCTGGTTAGGAGAGGCACAATCCCAAATCAACATACAACATTTAAACATGCAAACACTATACAAAAACATCCACACGCCAAATATTCCTCACAGAAATAATATCCCTACGCAAACTAAACGGTGCGCAAATTATTCGAATAATTTTATAAAACTTTTAGAAAATTGATTATTTTTTAAAATTTGGTTAGTTTGCGCGCTTATGAATTATAAATAGTTAATAATACGCGAAAGAGTAAAGGTAAAAAGTATTAATAAATTAATAAATAATAATATTAATAAATGTAATAGTTATTTACTCTTCTACAAAAGATAACAAAAAAATTCTTTTTGCAAAATAGAGTTCTGCCAGCATAAAGAATGGATATATTGAAAAATATATAGTTGATTGAAACATGTACCATTTCGTTTCAAATTTATATTAATTAAAATGTTTTAAACTTCAGGAAAATATATACTTCTAAAATAAAATAATTTTTAACTTTCAAATTATTCTGTAAATTTAAAAAATGGTGGAATTCACTACAAAAGAACGGCCGCGATTTGGTAAATATGTCGGGATATTTACGATTAATATTGCTTATTAAATATATTTGTTAAAATTAGAGATTTGACATGAACCAAAGTGTTTCTATTTGGATATTTGATAATTTGTCATTTAATTAATTTTGTGTTAAAAAATTCAGGTTAATTAAATGTCATGCAACAAATGAGTTTCTTTTCTTTTGTGTTTCTTAAAAATTGATTTGACGTTTAATGCTTACTTGACGACTGTAAAGGATGTTTGGTATAAGATTGCTCGGATTTTGAGAGTTGAAAGTTTTCAGTTTGTTACAGTCAGATAATGTTGATAGTCATTTTGTGAGACAAAATTAATTCGATATTATTGGTCGCGTTGTGATTGCCTTTGACTCCAGTTGAACCCAATATTATAATTAAATAAGAAAAAATTAAATAAAGTAAATTAAATAAAATTAAAGAAAATATATATGTATATATGTTTTTATATATATATAGTTATTGTAATAAAACCATCACGTTCATATGGTCTTGTGATGGTAAAGTTTTGATGTTTTGGTTTTTTTAGTTCGATTAAATAATATTTTCCAGGCAGTTTAGAAAACAAATAAATTATAGATAAATTAATATGAATGATGTATATGATAATGATAAAAATAAAAAATACATAAATATAATTTTTAAAAAAATTATATTAGTTAAAGATAAAACATAATATAATTCACATACGATAATTCATTTCGATTCCAAAAATAATTATTTTATTATTTGTTTTTTTTAAATAAATAGGACTGTCATAATTATTTTGATTTTTTTTAAAACAGAAAATAAATCCATTTATATTAAAAATCAAAATATATATTTTTTTCTGTTATTTAGTTTACCATTTTGTTTATTTATACTTGAGATATATTTCAAATTAAATTAGCAGATTAAATTGATTTCTTTCATTTACAAAAAAAAATGGAAAAAAATACACTTGACATAAAAAACAGAAAAAAATTCAGTTATAAAATTTATTTTATTTTTTTAAAATTAATTATAAAAAATTGAAAAATTTTAATCTAGCATAAAAGAAAAAATTACTTTATTTTGAATATTTTTATTTACAATAAAAATTTTCAGTTGAATAAATTTGTTTGTTTTTCATTTCCTTTTTTTGGAAATATTTATCTAAAATTTAATTTCACAAAAACGATAAATAAAACTTAAATTTTAATATAAAAATTTTTTAGAATATTTAAGTTTTATATATTCACATAACATTTATAAAATTATTTATTAAAAAGATGAATTTCATTAAATCATACTTAAAAACTCGATTAATTTTATGTTATTTTTATCTTTTTGTGTCAACTTAATACTTCTTTAACCAGTTTTATGGAAAAAAATAATATCACATTATTTATACCTAAACAACGTATACAGACCTATATCTATATGTACTTTAGTATGGTTATTTATTTATTTATTTATCTATTTATTTACCCTTGCCAGTCCCATCCGGTGAACTATACATTGAGTTCTTGCAGAAGAACGGCTTGCAAAAAAAGTATTATTATTATGTTTATTGTTAAATTAATTATTACTACTATTTACATTATGAATAATAAATTATTTACATTATCATTAAATAATTATTATTGGTATATATAATAATAAACGAAAAATATCATGAATTTAAAGGACGAATTTTCAATTCTAACTTTGAATTTCGATACACATTCTGAAAGACAGTTTTGCGAGTCATTATTGATTAATCATCCCAACCTTTTTAAAAACATTCACAAGAGAAATAAAAAAGCTGTCACAATGTTAAATATTTATTTTAAAATTTGATAAATAAACCATGTTTAAATTTCAATATTTAACTATATATGTAATGTATTAAATCGACTACAATCAGAATTATTGACTATTAAATTGTCTTAGACATTACTTAGAAGTCCTTCTGCTCTGAATTGTTAAAACAGTAAGTTTTTCAGTTTTCGATTAATGATGAATCCACTTTTTGCAACAAAAGGCATTTTGCGTTTCTCATTAAAAAATACAGTAAATAAACCTATTAAGAACATTTAGACAAGTCTCGTTTAAATCTTTATTGCAATTACATTTAGAGTCATTACGACTCTCAGAAGGTCTTTTATCGTTTGTCATCATTCTAATTGGTTTTCTTATTTCTGTTTTTAATCATGATTATTCGAACAATTTTTCAAAATTATTTTTTAAAATATTTAACCTCTAAAAAATATTAATTAAAAATAATAATTTTTACCATTTTATTATAATTCCCAAAATATTAAAAATGACATCAAATTATTAAAAATGCATTTAATTTAAATTTTACTAAAAATTATTAAA
>MQRK01134659.1:0-10781 GCA_001938485.1 Girardia tigrina | reverse complement strand
ACATTTGGTCAGTGCAAAAAAATCACATACCGACAAAATACGCGGCATTTTGAATTTTTTCGTTCTTCCCGAATTGTTTACAAAATTATTGATTTTATCTTCAAAATGTAAACATCGCATGAATTGTGAGAATAGAAATGATCGCGTTTAGTGTATTTTTGCTAAAGTTTTAAAAAAATGAAATAAATTTATTTTAATCCAATAATATGTTATTGGTAATGTGTTATTTAATTATGATATTTCCGTATAGTATGCTAGTTATGTAAATGTTGCAATTTGACCTGATAATGAGATTGTTTTCTTGAAGCGCGTGGTCTTATATATATATATATATATTAGCATTAATATGTTTAATGTAAAAATGATTCTTTTAGGTTTAGGTCTAATTTTTTAATTTTTGGTATTGATTATTTTTTTATCTATAATTTTGTTATTGGGATAACTTTTCTTTTAATGGGTTGTTTTATTTGAGTATAATTACTAAGTTAAATTTATTATTTTTGTTCGAAAAAATGAAAAATTATTATGTTTGATTCTTGAAATATATTTCAAGAAATGTCATAAAATTTAATCATTTCACTAAGAATTTAATAATTTAATTCAATTGTTTTATAACTATAATAAGTAAAATGTCGATATTATTATTGTGTTAAATTATCATTTGGTTTTTACTAATTTGTGAAATATGGTATTCTATTTCATGGGCCTCACATGTCTTTCAAGAATGGTATTGAGCCTATATGCCCTTTAGATGGTCCACCCAAATCAAATAAGTCTATAAGCCCCTCGATAGGCCTCCTACGGGGACGTCAGCCTTTCGCTTTTGCACACGCTTTGGCAATCCATTCAGAAACGACCGGTCATAGATAGTAGTCCCATGATTCTGCATCCCTTTGGCTGTGTGCGTGGGCTTTACACATCCGCGAAACGGGTATCTGAAGGTTCCTCTCGCAGTTAGACCTGTAAGGCGGTAGTCCAGATGGGTTTCTAAATGGCTCGCTTCTGATTCTCCTATCGAAGCAGCATTCGGATCGACGATTGGTACTTGAGTTGTGTTGTCTTTTGGTATCGCGTTCAGTTGTTGATTCCCTTCTTCTGATTATCTGGACTAATTGGTTCTGCTCGAAAAGATTTGGCCTAATCGTTTTCTTTTTCAATTTTTTTCGCTGTTTTGAGATGTCTGATGAGCCATCCTTTATTCTTGTAATTCTTTCGGCATAGGTGGCAATTGAATCCCTTTGGCTCTTCTTCTTGATGGATAATTGGTCTATGATCGTGTTTCTCGTGTCGATTCAATTCTGTCTGACCAACCAATTCCATGAAACAAGATTAGTATGAACACTGAAACAGTTACATCCGCGGTCTGATAACTTTTGGCATGTCTTCTAATCTCCGCCCAATTATTCGCCACTCGCATATTATTGAGTCGATCCTATCTACCATCTTGAGTTGAGCGCTTTCCTGCTGAATTAATTTTAAAAAATCATCGACGGAGGCAGTTTCTCCAAAAAGCCATTCCGTATCGACTCTCAAGCATTCTTTGATTTATTGCTTCTTTCTTCCTGAGATTTTCTTACCATCTGTCATTAAGGATTCAATGACTCTTCAGGATCATCGGTCCATTGTCAGTAGCTAAGAGATCGTGGAACGGGAGCCGTCTCTTAGCTAGAATGTCCGAAAGGTTCCGACTTCATTTCGTATTTGTACCCCTCATGTCATCTCATTTGCTTCTACTAGTTTGAGTGCTCTGTCAAACACATTATTAAACAATTTCGGTCACAGGATACAACCCTGTCTTACGCCTTTGAACATTGTGAAATCATGTTCACCAATTGAACCTTTTAATCCCTCGTGAAATTGGGTAATTATACTGAGTGTTCTACCATTTATCCCCAGTTTCTTTAGGCATGTCCAAAGTACAGTTCTTGGTACACTATCGAATGCTTTCTCCAAGTCTATGTAAATTACATATACATCTTTGTTTCTGTACCTTGCTTCTTCCTAAATCTTGCGAATAATACGTTTTGCGTGTTGCGTTCCCCTACCGCTCCGGAAACCAAATTGTCATTCATCAATTTCTCTTTCAACTATCGGGATAAGTTTATTTCAATAACCTGTGCCATTATCTTTCCTCCAACTTCAAGGAAGAATATCCATCGATAATTGTTGAGGTCATTTCGTGAGCCCTTTCCTTTGTATATGATGACCTCTTTCGCTTCTTTCTAACTTTCCGGGAAGTCTGCTCTTCCTTCCCAAATGTGTTCAAAGCATTCTGTCAGTTTGAACAAAAGATTATGGCCTCTCCATTTGAATAATTCAGGAATTATTCCATTCGTTCCTGCAGCTGTTCCGTTCTTTAGCTGTGCAATTGCGTTTCCAACTTCCTCTACTTGCTTCTAGGGAAGCATTCTGTTCTGAGAGTCCGATAAGATTTTAGACGTCCAAGAAATCCGCCAACTTAAAAAAAATTTGATTAACGTGTGAGGCGATTACCTAATCTGGAACTGATCTGTTTACAGTAATCCTAAGCATTCTAAGCTCCATGAATAGTTCACGTATATAACCCCCTACATGGTTCAGGATCTCCTCGATTTGCGTTTCCAAGATTTCCGCTCTATTTCGTTTCCATTCTCTCAACTTTCGCATTATATGTTTTCTTGCTGTTTTCCAGGTTTGGTAAGTTTCCTCTCAACGTCTTCTGTTGAAGTCTCTTCTGCTAAACCATTTTCTTTCAAGGAGCAGCTTCCATTCTTCAAGATGTCTATACAACCATCTCTTATTCAATGGGATATGTTCCATCACACTGGTGTTTAAGTGCCGCTGAGATTATTCCTTTCTCTACGCTTTTTCAACTGTTATTCATCTCAGTGAACTTTTTCGCCAGTTCTGCTGTAATTGATTGTTTCTTCTCCGTTAAAAGTATGTTGTCCAGTTTTCTCTGTCTTCGAAGTTATCTAATTTATTTCAGTTAAATAAAATTACTGCACAATATCTATAATAATACCTACAAAATCTTGAAAAATTATTAGGAGAGTTACTTGTGAAGCATTATTGATTAAATCACTTAATCCGTCCATTAATGTCCAAACAAGTCTCTCTTCCTATTTGTTGAAAATATTTAATTAGTTATTACGCAAGATGTTTGCATAATCATCAATTTGCTATATATAAGACAGCGAAATTGTTGTTAAATTCAGCCTGAAGATAGTGGAAAATCCACCGAAATACAGGGGTGACCATAAGTCGCTTTACCCAGTTTTAATAATAATAAACACAAAATTCTAAATAATTTAAAAACAAAAACCAGATAAAATTTTTTGTTTTAATAATTATTTATTTAAAAATTTTTAAAATTATTTCATTTTGTTCATTGTTGTTGGCAATATTGACATGGCACGACAATTAACACTTCAGCAACGAATTTTTATAGTAAAGCAGTGGATAAAGCATGATAGAAATATAAGAGCTGTAGCTGCAGCATTTGCAAAAGTTTAATTTAATTTAATTTAATTTAATTTAAACACACGTCTCAGGTGCAATTCAAATTAAATGCAAGCGCGTTTCCGATTGAAATCAGAAAAGGCTCCATGTTCCAGCGGTTTTAAATCTACCTTTGTCGCGCTGACGGCAAAGAGTTAGGCCCTCCAAGAGAGTCACCTAATGACGCTCCTCCATCACGACAATCAATACATGTTTTGGCTGAAAAGTAAAAAATAAAAGTTGTATCATTTAGAATTTTGTGTTTATTATTATTAAAACTGGATAAAGCGACTTATGGCCACCCCAATAAAATTTGATTTTAATGGCGTTCTTGATTTTATTATTTTAAATATGTTATTTATGATTCATTAACTCTTTATGTTATAATCTACTATTAAAATATTTTAAATCACTTTCAAATAGATTTAAAATATTTTGATTAAATTAGTATTATAGATTTATTGATTAAAATTTATTAATTTAATTTTATAGTTGTTATTTTCATTTTAAAATTTTCCGAATAATCCAACGGTTCAAAACATTTAAAATATCGGTCTTCCATCTGGGTTGGAGAAACACAATAAAAAAAAACAACATACCGAACACTACATATATTAGACTAATCGAAAATATGCCTCACTATTGCATTTATTATTAACTGGCATTTAAGTTTTAAAAAATGCACAAAAATACACAATCAGGTTATTGTCACCGCCATAAAAATATTGTTTAGGCACCCTGGAGTTTTCTATTGAAAATCAAAAATGGTTTATAGAAAAACTGCAGCTGATCTTCATCTTTAGTCGAACTACCAGTAAATCCTGAATAAGTGAAATACCTCTATCCGCTTGATCATTTCTAACTTGAAGAGTATTAACAATATTGCAGGCTAACTTTTAATCATTCTTTCATGCCACTAACGTACCGGAGTGCGTAAAAAATTAGGAAGTAGGTTCAGACTCAGGAAAAGTGACAATATTTGATGCAAATTGAGCGATTTGTTTTACTGAAAGACATTTTGGAACAAATTTAAATTTTTAAATAAATTACTTTAAATGATGTATTTATTTTGTTTGTAAAATTTGATAGTAATTGGGTTTTCTATTGATAATCATCGTTTCACAATGGAATACTTCAGCAGCTATGTGAACGGTAAGATAATCGAAGCCAAAGACTTGAAAGCCACTGTGTAGGTAGAGGTGGGCACGTTTCGCGTTTAAACGACCGTTTAAACGTTTTTGATTTTTAAGACGTTTAAACGTTTTTGATTTTTAAGACGTTTAAACGTTTAGCGATTTATAAACGATCGTATAGTTCTTAAGTTCGTATTTCAAACTCACGATATGGGTTATACTTTTTTGAAACTTTTATCACGCTACGTAAGGCCTATTCATTTGTAAAGAACACCTTGTCCGAATCTATTGAGCTTTTTCTAGGGACTATAAATACAAAATATTAAAAGTGGCATTAATATCATATTTGAGAATTGCATCAAAATTTCCAGTAAATTTGTTTTGTAAAATTATTTAAATTATATATGTTGGTTTTCTAAATTTTTTTCGAGTAAAAAAGTTTTAAAAACGAAATGTATTGTATTGAAGAAAAGGTATTGGTTTTTGATGAAGATTATAATTAAAATTTTAAACGTTTAATTTGCTAAACGAAGACCGTTTAAACGTTTAGAAAATTTTAAAACGTGGCCACGTCTATTTGTTACACTAAACGAAGACCGTTTAAAAGTTTAGAGAATTTTAAAACGTACCTACATCTATCAATGCTGTTAGAGATCGTTTAAACGTTTAATTTGCTAAACGAAGACCGTTTAAACGTTTAGAAAATTTTAAAACGTGCCCACGTCTATGTGTAGGCGACTCGTCACATCATTGGTCCCACTGCTAAGCTTCACGAGAATCTAGACCATTATGTCTTCATTGAAACCAAAGAGAGAATCGTAGGGAAGAGCCGCATGAAAATTAAAAACAACAATCCGAAATGGAATGAAGAGACTTGTTGGGATGTGACTCATGGATGCAAGAGTCAATTTTATTGACATTGCCGATAAGTTTGTTCTAAGTCAAGTGAGTCGGCCAGTGATTTCTGGTCGGATCTAGAACCAGATGAAAATATTCACGACCAAACCGCACTGAATTTACACATAGAATTTCCCTATTTTATAATCAAGTTATTTCACTGTCTGCAGTTTTCATATCTTCATTTATAATTTTTCGAATCAAGGAACTATTCTTCAAATATCTAGGTAAAAAAAATTTTGAATTTAAAAATTTTGTTTTTTAACATATAAATGGACATTTAATTTAAATAGAATATTTATTGCTATTCTATTTTTTTAATAAAAAATTTGTTCATTGTATCAATAAATGACAATTTTTATTTGTTTTGATTATTCTATAGTTAAAAATTAATTTATTGATAAAATTAAAATTAACTCATGTTCTTAATATATCTGTAACAAAAATATTTAACAGAAATAATTAATCTGAGTTATTAAAAGCAAAACAATCAATTAATTATTTTTTTCCATATCCTCAAATTGTGTTTGTTGTTGAGACAGTTAGAAAAAATTGAATTTGTAAATAAAATTAAGACACGTTCGTTTATGGAAAATTTTTCTATTTGAAAAATTAAATTGAAAGAAATTCATTTTTCGTTTTATTTTAAGTCTCATTTCTTTAAATTTAAAAAAAAATCTATATTTATAAACCATAGTTAGTTTTATTTGTTTGCTTAAAAAAATAATTATTTTTAGAAAATATATTCAATTATTTTTATTCTACTAAAAAAATCAATATAAATAAAGGAAAAATAAAATTTTAGAAGCTAATACTTAAGTTAAATTAAAGACAATAAGTAAATAATAAAAAAATAGATTTTTATTTCAAAATGAAGACATTAGCTTTCAAATAAAATGAATTAATTTATATTTTTTACAATTGTGTTACTTTATTTTAATAAATTATGTATAATATGTTCCTTTATTAATTAACTCATGAGAAAAAGAATAACTAAAATCAAAAGAATACAAGAAAAAGTATTTAAACTGTAAATATTGTGTTATTATTAAAATAATAAAAGAAATAATATTATTATTATAATTAATTAAATATGTTTATCAGTATTAAAATTATTTCTCATCTCAATTATTATGAAGTGAAAGACACCTGTTCTTTAAAACAGGTGAAAATTTTATTGAATTTATTAATTAAAATAAATATTTTGTCTTCTCTATTTTTTTATTTTCTCTTATATTTATTGAATAATTTTACTGATATTCGTAAAACATTGGACTAACAAAAACACAAATTTTAAAGTGGTCCATATGCGATTTTATATTTAAAGTAAAAGAAAGATTCGACAGATTCCCGATTTAAAATGTTATATCTGTGGAAATTTAGTATCAAATTTTATCTGGTTTATTAAATAATTCCTATGTATTAAATCTAAGAAGACACTTCTGAAGTGCTAAAATTTATTTAAAATTACAAGTATGAAAATCTTTAACATAACTTTCATAATTATAATTAAATAAATATCAAAAATATTTTTTATAATTTCTAAAGGTATTTATTAAAATGATAATAAATACTTGACAAATATATCCGATGAAACAATATATTTTTCCGAAAAATTTTATTTATTACTTTTATCTTTGTTTTCAAAGTAAAGGTCTTCTGTTGGAAGATAAATAAAATTCTATTCTCTTTATCTTTGACGAATTTGTTATGTATTGAATATCTGTCAAAAGAGTGAAGTAATTTATGAGAACGAAATTTTCATAATTGAGAGAAATTTTGTGGTTAGAACGGAAAAAGTAATTAAATTAAAAAATATATTCGATGATATATGTTTCTTTTTTTATTAATTACTTATGAAAATCAAGTAGAAAAATATTATAGAAGAATCAAATACTATTTTCAATAATTGAGTATCTTGAAATATTTATTTTTTTAAATAATAGAAAATTTTATGATTTAATTTTTTACCAGAATAAAAAATGGTTTAAAATATTTTATAACAATGAATAACAAATTTGTAAAATTTATTTTTAAACAATAAATGCTTTTTAAATAGATATTGTAATGTGAGTTTTTTTACCTTTTTATTTTTGTACGCTCTGACTTGTTGTTTTTTGTGTCTTTGTTTTGTATGATACCTTTTTATTAATTTTGTTATTTTATTATTTTTATCATTTTTTTTGTCTTGAGGGATGTTGTATTTTGACTGATGGCATTTCCCCACCGCCGTTAATAATTACTATGTAATTATTAATCATAATTTTAAATTTGAATTCCAGTAGATTAAATCGATCACAAATATTCTTTGGTAATAGAAATAATATTATTTTTGGACGGACGTTAAATGGCAAATATTCCTTGTTGTTGTGACATATGCAGAATCACTTGATTATATTTCAACGACTCAATTATTTAATCGACATTGTATCACAGACAATACATCCAATAAGTACCGTTTTCCTCACATATTTAATTATCATTTTCTTCGTTTAATTGTTACGGGGCGAACTCCATCATCAAACAACGAACTCAATAATCTACAAACAAAATAATTGTTATATTTACCGATTAATTGACGATTAACTAACATACGGAAGTATCATTATCTCTTTCACTTAGTTCACGCTGAGCATTTATTATTATGTTAATTTGTGGTCGTAGTGTTCAGTTTACGATGGTAAATATTATGTTTTTTTGTAGTTAGTTCAGTGAGTAGAATACATTGTATAATTGTTCAAACGTTATTTATTTAACCAACACTAGGCTCGTCTAATTCGCTAATTCGGTTAACCTAGTACATGTCGCATTAGATAAAACAACTTATCGACCTTTACATTTTTGACAGGTAAATAAGTGGTTTTACAGATATTATTTAAACAAAAATACATCCATATGTTTTCATGTTAAATATTTCATTTAATAAATATTTCCATTAAATGTTTTTTTCACAATATTGTAAAATATTTCAAATGTAATATATTTTTAACGCATTTAAATCTATTTCTTTATTTCACTTTTTATTTTTTATTTTTTAAAATGTAAATACTAAAAGTAATTTTTAAATATTAAATTTCAATTTTTATTTACGCTAAATTATAAATCTCTCTATGAATTCGACAATACACCTTTTTCATGTGTATCGATATACGACATCCGAAGACAATACAATCACATGTGATGATTTATTCAACCACGTATTGGTAATTTTAGGTTTTCGATAATATATTTGCATTGGAACATGAAGAGACAATGGTGTCTCGTCCACAGTGATAATATTATCAATGAAACGCTCTACAACGTTGGTCCTAATCTACAGATTCTTGTTGTCGCATTTCTACCGTTAAGAAGCGTGGCACAAAACGGGAACATACTTTTCGAATACCAATTTCAGTGAGGAGAGTATGTAGAGTGTCTTTGATTCACATTTAGAGACGTTGTGAGCTCTCTCGTTTTGCACGATTATCTGCAGCATTTGCGTCATTTTTTCATTAATTTCCCAGGGTTTTTCAGATCTTTCTTCGTCCACCTCAGAAGTCTAACCATTCTAAAAGTAATTGAACCAACGATAAATTTTTGTTGTGGATGGGCACTTTTGTCGGTAAACAGCTTTCAATTCAGAAAGAACCTCTTCTCTGTTTTCACCTTTCAGAAAGACCAAGCAAATAACACTACGGTTTTGAATAGTTTCTATTGGCATTTTTCGAATATTCGCAAAAATTGACTTAAACAATAATGTATTATTAAAACAAAATACATTTTCTATAACCTATATATTAGGGTTATGCATAAGTTCTCGACGTTTTTATTAGATATTCATAGACGAGTTACAATATAATGATTAAGATTTAATTATCAAAATACTCCCAATTTCAATCTATTACCTTTTGCGATTTTTCTGGCAAAGATGAATACGCCTAGTATAAAACCCTTCATCCTTGGAATTGAGGAACTCATCTATGCAATTTCTGACCTCATCGCTATTTTTGAAGTGTCTGCCAGGCAGGGTATGTGGTAATGATCGGAAAAGGTAGTAATCCGATGGTTCAAGGTCTGGCGAGTAAGCTGCATGATGGAGAACTTGCAAGCCTAACTGCAATATTGCCTCTTTCGTTGCTGAAGCAGCATGAGGTCTTGAATTATCGTGGAGCAGTATGATCTGCTTACTATCCTGGCAGGTTAATGGTCTTTTTGCCTCGATTTCTTGTGCTAAGCGCAATATTTGACCACTATATCGTTGTGCAGTGACTGTTTGACAAGGTTTCAATTGTTCATAATAGAGAGATCCCAAAGAATCCCACCAGATGCATAAAAGGACTTTATGTCCATGAATATTGCGTTTCGGTGGTGATGTTGTTGTCTGACCTGGATCTAACCATGATTTTTGTGCTCTGGATTGTCGAAGTAAATCCACTTCTCATCTCCGGTCACGATTTTCCATAGGAATGATTTCTTTTTGTGGCGGGCAAGGAGCGATATGCATGTTGTTAAGCGCTGGTTTGTGTTGCGCTCGGATAATTGATGTGGGACCCATTTTACAACCTTCTGGATCTTTCCCATAGCTTTCAATCTTCTTACCACTGTTTATTGATTGTATCCAAGCTTCTTGTCAAGAATAGTTGTCGATTGGTTGGCATCTTCGATAAGAAGTGTCTGAAAGTCTTCATCGGTGTTTTCTTTTGGGTGACAACTTCTTGCTTTATCCTGGATATCTTTCTCACCATTTCTGAACTTTATAAACTGTAAAAATAATGATTCGGATAGATCAACGAATCACTATTTTTACCAAAAAAATATAATCGTTTAACAAAGGAATAACTAGATTAACACAAAATCTATCACGGTGATTGCGTTAATCTAGTTCTCGTAAATCAATAAAAATACAGAACAATAAAATAAAAAAAATTCCGAAAACAGACTAATTACTAACTTTATTTCATTCATATCATACATTCATAAACTCAGTAAATAATAACGGTAAGTAATTATATTAATTATTTAAATTATTGATCAATATATTTTTTAATTATTAGATAAATAAGTCTTCTGAATTTGCATTTTTTATTAAATAAACCGTAATATTTGACTCCCACCAACAAAAGGTTTCCGACTGATGACGCGACGTTTAAGAGCTACATCTTTGAAACTTCGACCCAAGAATCGGAAATCCTATCCAAACGTTTAATTTTCGACTTAACTGTACACGTGTCACAATTTCATCATGTAAAGCGCGTTATAATTTACACTTCCATATTGAGTGAAATCTGTCTC
>MQRK01134640.1:0-10351 GCA_001938485.1 Girardia tigrina | reverse complement strand
ACATATATATATTTATATATATATATATATATATATATATATATATATATATATATATATATATATGTTGTATTTATAGTCCGAAAATCATTATGTCACGATGTCTTACATCAGAATACTCTAATATGATTGGATGAATCACTTTGCACATATTCACAATGTTTATGAAACTTAAATAACAGTGCTTCAGTAATTATCCTTTCATAGTTACATTCAAAGTTACCAATCAAAACCAGAAAATCACTCTCCTTTACAAACTTGTGAGTTCCATGAAAGCTTAAACTTAAGTTTATCTAAAATAGGTTTACTTGCACATTCACAGGAATTTTAGATTTGTTTAAAAAGAAACTTTATACTTTCTTACTGGTAAATATTAATCTTAATTTAAAATTTTCTGAAGTTCTTTTGGTTTTTTAAAATCATTTGCACCCTCAGGAATGACATTATTAAGCTAATATTTGCACGATCATGAATTCACCAGCTTCAATCTCTGGAAGAACCTTCATATACATCTCTACTGTACAGTTTTCCTTAAATGATATAACATTTTGCGCACACTTGTTCGACCGAAGTTTGATACCTAGTATTGCAGTCAGTACTGCATCCTTGAGATATTGAAAAACGTCAATCAAACATTGAGTTTTTCATGTACAATATTTCATCAATTTCACATAATAAACGAAAAGATTCAATTTAATATTTCGATAATAATTCGATTTATCAAAAAATCTTCTAAACAACAATTGCTTACATATTCAGTGTTAGATTTGTTTTTGAATTTAAAAAAAATTGGAAACTATTTTTTAAGGCGGGATTATTGATTTTTTCTGTAAAATTAGTGGCTTACTATAGAATCTTCACATATAAGTGTTAAAATTATAACTAGAGTCGGCGTAACGTGATGTCAAAGCGTTCCCGGAATCCGGCCTTGCAGATTATAAAATAAAATTTATTTTTGGAAAAAAATTGTTTAGCAAAATGTTTATTTTACTTTATACTTAACAAAAAATGTGTGCATAATAATTATGCTTTCTGAGGAACTTATGATACTTTACAGCAGCGAGCACAATATTAGAATCACCAAAAAATCACATTATTTCTAAAAATAGACATTTGGCAAACCAATTTCTACTTTACTGTGATGCGATTGACTGATACTCTTATGTGTATATGTATAAAGAAGATGTACCTTTCTCCGTATGACATTTTTTCACACATTTACCAGTTTACATTATGGGTCTAAAAAGTGACATTTCCAGCGATAAATTTGCCCAGATTGACATTTTACACAAAGAAGGCATATCACAAAAAGAAACATATTCAAAGCTACTTATTTCACAGTCATCTGTGTGCAAATGCTTGGCGAGAATAAATGAGCTCGGAAATGTTAAATCAATTTTAAAATAATTTGAAAAGTAAAACATTAGAGGAGCAAGTTGTTCTACTGCTGCAGATGTTTTGAATGTCTGGGAAAAAGCTTTTATACGCACATCTCGCAAACAACACGTATTGTGAAAACAAGGCCATGTTTCAAGAATGGAAATATTTTAAGAAAAATTAAGAGAATAAAGTCTAGCGTTCTTTGAAATTGCAGCAGGAAGAAGATCAATGATAAAAAGGATTAAAACATATATTTGATATTGCACATATGAATGCTTTGAACCTAAAAACAATTCAAGAAAATCAGGATTTTCTTCTGGCTAAGCGGGAAAAAGAGCCTTGAGGAAAAATTTCGAATGTTGGAAAACTTCTGATGAATAGACAAGTTAGAAAAAAGAAAAGACGAATTAGCGAAAAGAAGAAAATGAGAAGAAAAGAGGGACTTGAATTGTCAGCAATTAGTTATTTATACTAGTTCCTCATCTGAAAGTGAAGCAAAAGAGTCAACTGCTACCAAAGAGATTGAAGAATATTTTCGAGCTCGGACGGTATCGATGTCAAGCCAACAAAGTCAGATGTGACTCCACCAAAACGGGACAGAAAGAACTTAATTGACGACAACCTCGCCCTGAGTATAGACATGGCGAAACTAAGAAATCGCAATGTAGCACTTGTGTTGACTCCGCTAATACAGCGATTAAATTATGACCCATCTACATTCAACATTAATCTTTTTTACATTCGTGAACGAAGAATGAAAGTACAAAAAAAGACAGCAGAAAACGTGAAAAGAGATTTTAAGTCACACGTTTTTATCCATTCATTGGGATGGGAAGATGCAGGAAAATAGAACGTATTCCAATCATATTATTAGGAGATGGTGTGGATCAACCTTTTGGTGTACCAAAACTTCCATCAGGCACAGGAGAAGCAGCTCCTTCCATATTTTAAGAATCTTTGGTGGTGTGAAGCATTAGTGATCATGTCAAGTGCATGGGATTTGAGACGATCACAGTCAATACAGGTAAGCAAAAGGAGGCATACAGTCTTCTTAAGCAAACGTTGGTGAAAAATATACTTTGGTTATTATGTCGCCATCACACTTTGGAAATCATTTTGGAAGCTGTTGTTCTTCATTTACGTGGCATATCACAAGGTCCCGACATTTTGATTTTCAAGCGATCACAGAGAAGATGGCCCTCAATCAATCAGAAAGATTATGAGAAAAGTGGTGTGCAATGAAATATGTTCGAATGAATTTGCTAATATTGCCGATGAAACAATCACTTTCTGTATGAAGAAGTTGCTTTAGTATGGACCTTGGGAAGATTATCAGGAACTCCGTAATTGACAATCATATGCTTAGAAGGACTCCCGATAAAAGGGGAAACCCTGCTGGGCTTCATCGAGCGAGATGGATTAGAAAAGTGATCTACTGTCAAAAGATCTGGATGGTTCGACCGTAATTTGTGATAACCGAAGTAGAAGAGATAGGCATTTTGAAAATTTGTATTTGCGAATTTATAAGAAAGCTTGGTTCACAGCTCTCTTAGCAATTTCTGCTCTTTGACTTGATCTCAACCTTGTTACAGAACTTTTCAAGTATAAACAAGAAAATGTAACTATTTCCAGAGATTCTAGAAAGTTACTTGGCCACCTTTGCTTTTTATCAGAAGAATTAATCGCACTTTCGTTTTTCGACAATGAAATTTCAGCAGTGATTAAACGCAATTATTATTCGCGCCTTGAATACCGTTAGCAAGGACCAATGACTGTCTCGAACATGATGCCATATGTAGAAAAGGAATGGAAGATTTTGTCTTCTCAAATGCTCACAGATTCTTCACCATTGTTAGGGCTGGCGAAATAGCATAAAATATAAATTATATAAAGACATTATTATTTAAGTGTTAATAACGATTACCACATAATTTATTAAAATAAATTATAATCTAATAAATAGTTAAGAAGTATAGAAATAGAATTAACATCCGATTAACTGAATACCGATTCTTAATGCAAACGTCAGAATATTGTTCGGACAATTATGTTGCATCATATGTCGAAACGAATCTCAATTCTGGTGCCAAGTTTGGCACAAAGATGCCTCTTTTAATATACTTCTCTATGTTTGACCAATGACGACGAGCCACATGAATGATTCTTTGTTCGCGACTGCTCTGACGAAGAATGGCCACAAATGATTTTCACCTTTCTTCCGTATTTCACTGAGGAGCGGGACGAGGCGCTCTACCGATATCCAGGGGATGCAACTACTCCAATCAATGCCGACAAAAACTTGAAAACAGGAGAGTGCTCCCATGATATCCCATGTTTTGACGATAAAGTAATCTGTGAAGACATCATCCATAAAACACTCAAATCGCATTATATTTCTATTCGAGATACAAAGACTGACTCGATTACCAGACTGTTGATTATAGTAAGAAATAAGTTTTATTTAAAGAAATAACAATCGGATTTTTGATAGAAATATCTGTATGTTTTGTCTTCTATAAATCAAATCAAGTATGATTAATTTATAAAAAGCAAAAAGGATAAACTCTAACAAGATTTATATATTCAATCGGATAAAGTTAGATGTGTAACATTTGTATTTGTAATGTATTTATAAAAAGCTATCACGGCAATAATAACTGCTTGGAGTGAACAACGCCATGTCAAAGACGGGCAGGTGCTTCGGGATCTCTATTCGACTGAGCTTGTGGCAGATTGGTGACAAATAACCCCCCTACTAGGATTATATGTGTGCCTTGAGGACCCGGGGCGAGTGATCTAAGACTCATCATGTTTGTTTTAATACGCTGAAAGCGGCATATTTGGGTGTTAGTTTGTTATTACATATTATTAATAAACTTTTATTTTATTTCTTTATGCATTATTTTTCAAAACTAAATATTAAAATATTTTAGGGTATAAAATGAATATTTCTTACTATTTTTTTAAAATAATATGTAAGGAATATTTTTTTTGTTTGAATGTGTAAATGTATGGATGCGGTATATTGATTTAAGTATGTTGAATTTAGAATGGTGATTCTCCCACCCAGATGGAAATTGGTATTTTTTATTTAAATTTAAAGTGATTGACAATTCGAACACAATTAAAATTAAGTTTAATATTTTTTTAGTAAAATTTAAATTAAATGCATTTTTAATAATTTGATGACATTTTTATTATTTTAAGATTTATTGAAAAATGGTAAAAATTATTATTTTTTTAATTAATATTTTTAGAGGCTAAATNTTTTAAAAAATAATTTAGAAAAATTGTTCGAATAATCATGATTAAAAAGAGGAATAAGAAAACCAATTAGAAGGATGACAAACGATGAAAGACTTTCTGAGAGTCTTAATGACTCTAAATGTGATTGTAATAAACATTCAAACGAGACTTGTTTATATATTAATTCACCTCATATACATTTTTTTACTCCATAGAAAATAATTAAATTCAAATTTGTATTTTTTAAAATATTTTTCACATATTTATGAATTTTCGGTATCTTTTCGTAAAAAATACATTTTAGATTACTTATTTATTATATTTTATTTGCTTATATCTTTTGTTATTAGGAATTTTCAAAACACATTATTGATTTTCTGGACTTAATTTTCTCGTGATAAAAATAACTTCTTCGTAGTTTACATAGCGAAAATGGCACTCTGAAGACCTTTCAAAATCAACAACCGACATCAAAATATTCAGTCTAAAATTTTTGAGTAGGACTAAATACTTCCAGATTACACCTTGATCCCATAATGGCTCCGCACCGAAACACATATTAATATACTTCTCTTAACCGGACGATCATTTCGACAACCCCAACTGGCTCGATCGGACAACTTGTTCGAGCGTGGATCCATATCGACTCAGAATCGATTAAGTTTTAATAAATAGAGAATTTGTTAATCAATTTTTGAGGGCGTTTATTTGCATAAATCATTGTTTAAAAAAACTATTTTTTGATTTACTAGTTCATGATCATAAATACAAATAAGATTACACATTTATTGTGATTCATTAAAATAATATTAATAGTATAAAACTGATAGACTAAAGTTCGATTATCATTAGTTAGAATCCAACGTGAATACCAACTGCAATGTTATGACACTTCAACCATGATTTATATGTTTTTTCTTCTTATCTTAAATTTCCTGTTTGGAACATTATATGGAAAATGTCCGGTTATCAATACAAGTGAGTGTCTGGTTACTTGAATAATGTTTTTATTTATTTATTAATTCAGTTGAAGTATTATTACATTTAACTTAATACAAATGATTAATATTTGCACTTTATCATGTGACAAAGATAATATTTGTTCGTATGAAGAAACAATAAGGGATCTGATTGCAAACATTGTGATTTGGATATATATATATATATATATATATATATATATATATATATACATATATTTATAATACTGAGTCTTGTGAACCCTAATTTAATACTTTTGAAAACTTATTTTGTTAAAGATTTTTTTAAAAATAAATTATTGTACATGTTTTGGAAATTCTTTGTCCATTATCAGCATTTATTTTTGTTTGTTACTATTTTTTAATGTTACTTTTTTATAAAGTTATTTTAAAGAGAAACAAAATATTTATTTATTTAATTTAAGATATTATTGGATAATAATGGTAAAATATTTTAAAAATTTTAATTAAAGATTTGAATATCTGAAACGGCTTTACTTTGTCCGTTTTGAATGTTTATTAATGGGTTGTAGTGTCTTATCAATAATGAATCACAAAAATGACACTCATAGTATGAATCAAAGCCCTTCCGTAAAACCGAACACTGATCCTTTCAAACAGAAGAGATTACATTTTCACAACATAACCAATGATCAAGAGCTTAACTCGATCGACTTTATTGTGAATGCTCACTAATCCGGGTTTTGAGATGATGATTTGTCTCTCCAATGTACGAGTTTTTCCACCTATGACAATAAAATTTATAAACCAGATTATCTTTCAATACACCAATTGTTTTCAATTTATTCGAAAGGAAGCTTTGAACTTTGGATGTTATTCAAACCACTTTGACAGTAAATATATTCTTGCAAATACACTTCTTAAATGCTTTCAATCCTTCATAATATGGTATATTGCTTATTTCGGCTCTTCAATGTTTTCTTTATTTAGTCATTTCTTAACCCGTGTTTGTCTACATAATTTGTCCAATATAACCTTATGATTTAACTGTTTTTGTGTACTGTTATACATCCAGTGTCCTCTAAGAATATTTGAACTATAATTTAGGGTTTCAAAATTCAAATCTCGCTGAAGAGTCCAGCAATAATCTGAAAGCATGGCCGCACTCCAACGGCCTTGATATCATGATTCCATAACTGAAATATCTTTGTGAAAACGCTGACCATGCTCGTCACTGACTGCACCAAGATTGTTGGGAAAAAAATCAAGATGTGAATCAAGGAGATGAATCTTCAACGACATCTTTCAACCCATTAGTTGGTATGAATCAACAAACGTTTTTACCACTGCTTGACACAGAGTTGACATTTGGGTATACAATCGACTTTCGTGTCTTGAAGTAAAATCCACAAACATTGGTCATACAGAAGTAGCAGTAGGTCACATGATCCATGGTCTCTCTCCATATCATCGGCACACCAAATGGCATGGGACTGCTTGTTGTTGACATCCGTAACCACCCTGACAGTGTATTAGCACATGTTGAACAAAAAATTGATGGAACCCACGATTTGCCAATATCTACTTTTGAATCAAAGTTGAGCTCAAATGCTTTCTTTAATAGTGTGGCTATACTCATCTGGTGACTCTTGTCTGTGAAAATTCCATAAAAATAACAAAGTTTATCCTTAGAAGTAATACAACCAAGCGATGCCATATATAATAAAATCTATAACAAGGAAATAAAAAAGCAAAGTACAACTATGATACTTAAATTGAAATTTATATGTTTATTTACACACGTATATCACTAAAATAATTCTAACGTTTATTTGATTGGTATACAAACACTGAAATAATTTAAATGACATAGTAATGCATATCATCTAATGATGCAATTGAATTAATTACGTATCTTTAACATAAACAGAAGGTTTACATACATATAATTAATTATAATATCTATAATTATTACTATTTACTTATCATTGTAACGGTTAACTACTATTTATTAGTAAGTAAACAAGAGTTACTTTCTAAAAACATACCTTTGCTATTTCTTAAGAACCTGATGTGATCTAGCAATTTGGTTTGCAGATTTGAAATCAGCGTGAATAACTGACTTAGAATCCTACTTTATTTATAAGAAATAAAAACCTTGTAATTCAATGTTATTAATTATTCACAAAAGTGAATAAAAGTCATTCTGTAAAACAGAAAACTCATATATTTAAAATAGATGAGATTATATATTTACACTTTAAACAATGATCAAGAACCTTACTCGATCTACTTGATTGTGAATGCTAACTACTGAGATTTTCAAATGACGATTTGTCTCTCCCATTTACGAGTTTTTACACCAATGGCAATCAAATTTTTAAACCAGATTAGCTTGCAATACACAAATAGTTTTCGATTTATTTTAAAGGAATCTTTGAATTTTAAATGGCATGAAAAGCATTTCAACACTACATATATTCTTGCAATTAATCTCCTCAAATACTTTAAATCCTTCAGAATATGGTAGTTTGATTATTTGTTTGTGCTATTCAATGTGTTCTTCCTTTGAACCTTTCTTAACCCGCATTTTTGTACATAGTTTGTCCAATGTAACCTTAATGTTGTCATCTATCAGTTTGTTTGTGTACTATTTGTTACTTTAGTGTCCTCTAAGAATACATGAATTATGTGATTTTAATATTGAAAGACAAACTCTGTGAACTAAGCTCTTTATTATAGCCTTTAAAATTTTGCTCGCAAAAAATCTGTTTTGTAGTGTTGAGATCTGTATTTGTTGCCTTTTTGTATAATTCAGTTCGATTTTTCCCATTCATCATTATTTATGAGGCACTACAACCCATTAATGGACAAAGCAAAGCTATTTCTAATCTTAAATTTATTAAATTTTTAAAAATTTTTGCCCTTTTTAGTCAATAATATCTTTAATAATTAAAATAAATCAAAAAGTCATTTCCATAAAACCAACTTGAATAAAACTAACGTTAAAATTTACCAATATTAAATTTTATTTGCTGATGATGGAATACGACACACCGAAGCATGTTTTTCAATTATTTTTCAAAAACATAAAATTTGTGTTCACATGACTATAATATATATATATATATATGTGAATATATTTTTGGGAAACACAATTTAGAATCAATTTTGGTGTACTAATAATAACAATAATAATAATTTTAAAGTATCATTCCGTCTTTGTACCTATAAATTATATTTTAAGTATTATATAATTATGCTGTGTATAGTTTTTTATGCAATAATTACTGAAATCAAAATAGAACAATGGCAACGTTGTCTTAACTTTTGATAATCCGAAACTCATGTGTTCACGGATAAGACCAATGTAAACAAAATATCAGTTGTAAATAATTGTTTACTCAACAATGAAGTAAATTGCAAGCCTAGAATACCATATGATTTATTGAATCTACAAAACAGATGACAGTATCCATGTGTTACCTGGAATTTGGTCACATTAATATCAAATGTCTAAACAAATATCAAAAAACGTTTTGAATTTTAAATAATTTGACTTTCTTAACTTTTTCAGGACCAGTTTATTTTGAGAAAATATTCAATTCTTCAAAAATGATTCATTGTTTTCTGAGATTTATCAAAATGTCAATTTTTGAAGTTTTCATATGCGGAATAGGGTTACTGAACATTGAATTATGAAATCTTAGTCAACTTAACCCTTCGTAACATGGTGTGACACTTCTGTAACAAACCGTTGTAACTCTTATAGTATCTCTAACTATTAACATATCACATTTTAAATCACTGTTGCATATCTGTTACCCACCGATCTATAGAACATTGGTGATTTATTAGTACCTACAGGTGCGTTGGTGGTAGGATGATGAATTTGACAGTTCTCTCTATTTTTTTAAGTTACGAAGGGTTAAGTTTATGTTTTATAGATTCAATGGAGTTATTGTATAAAACAATCGATTTATTAGCCAATATTTATAACATATTGAAACATATTGTAACAGGGACGTATAAGATAAAGTTACCACAAGGTTTACGTGGAAATAACCCATGAAAATGCAAATTCCTTTGCATTAGATCAGTAAAATTTTCAATGACGCTTTAAATGTTAAAATAAAGATTGATAAACCTATCAATCGGACAAACTTAATCTTTACACCAGTGTCTAAAAGTTTTAAAAAAATATTCTGAGACTCCTCAGAGTGAATAGAAATTCAAAGGTTTAATATTTTCAATTTAGAAATTGTTAAGGAACCAAAATTCTTTTCAATGTTTTATTGGACCTTGTAGTAAAAATAAAAGTAAAAATAAAGTGAAATTTGAGATCATAGGAAACAAGTTGCACGCGCAAAAGAACCACCCAAAATTCAGAAATAAAATCTAAATTATAAAAGAAAATTTTAAATGTTTTCAAAATCCAATGAATAATTGTTAGGTCAATAAAGGTCCATGTAACATTGTAACATGTACATACACATGATGGTAACAATAGATATAACACGAACAAGTCTTTAAAGCAAAATGAATGTTTTTTATCATGATGAAAATTTTTGGCAACATGTAACCCATTTACTGCTGTACTTTCTTTACAGGCTCAAAAATTGCGTGGTTGATTTGACTACAAGGTTTTTTTTTGACTACTCCGATTTTTTTTAAGGTTTTGAATGGAAACTGATTTTGGATTTGAATAAACCTAGTTTTAAACATATATTCACTGACAAAGGCATTTCGAATTGGTCTGTCAACCTATTTCTAGCCAGTAAGGA
>MQRK01134549.1:0-11392 GCA_001938485.1 Girardia tigrina | reverse complement strand
AAAGTGATAAGAGTATCCACATATTTTCAGATACATCTGTTGTTGTATATGCGGTCATCGGATTTACAGTAGAGCAGAAAGGGACTGTAGTTAGAAGAAATTTGATCATAGAAAAAAAAAGTGTCGCCCACAAAGACAATCTCATTTCCGCGCTTAGAATTATTATGAGTTTGTTTAGGCGTAAAAGTGGCGCAAAAGATTTCAAATGCAATCAATGTAGATCTTTCAAACTTTACATTCTGCTGTGATAGTCATGACGTGTTATACTGTATTACTCAGCACGGAAAATAGTATAAGAAGTTTTTCGCCAACCGAATTGGATTGATTCAGCAGATCACGAACGTGAGACAATGGAGATGCGTACTAACAGATCCTAATCCAGAAGATTTGTTGTCAAGAGGAATTAAGACGGAGGACTACTCAAAGTTAAATTCGTGGTACCAAGGTCCAGAGTTTTTGAAGAAAGACGAGAACCTTTGGCCCAAGTGGAAAAGAAAGACATCAATATTTTTAAAATGTTTTATAAATTTCTTTGTTAGATTTTAAATTCAAAAATTTAAACGAGTTTAACAAAATCTTCACAATTATTATTATATTATGTAAGTTTATTAGTGTATTTGCAATAAAATGTATTTTTTCTATGGTGTATAAGAACTTTTTGGCCAACCTAATTGTTATTATTTATAAGTCTTAAGCCGGGTTATCAAATTATGATAATAAATCATACAATATTCTTTATATATGGTAATTAGCAATGATGTAATGATTCAAGATTCGAGATTATTGTGTCATATGTCAATCAAACTCACAAACATTCAATCAAACACACCAAACATCATATTTTAAATTGTTGATTATGTAACTACACCTCACACTAATAAACAGGGACACGATAATTCCGCGATCCGCGAAATCCCGCTGAAAATACAATTGCATGATCGATGATTATTTATTGAAATTAAAAATTGTAAAATGAAAAAAACAAGCTAATTTAATTTAAACTGTGATAGTAATTTAAAATCTATATTAATAAATTTGTTTTAACATTTGTTTTCAAAAAAATACATATTTTTAAATACACAACATTACATTTTAGTAGAGCTTGTTTAAATTAATTAAGGGCGTTGGATATTATATTTAAATCACAATTTTGGAAAGATAGAATTTTCAAATAGAAAAAATGAAGAAGTAACATTTTTAGTAAATTTATTTCTTTAAATTTACATTACAATCAATTTATCTCCGTTAATGCCAATTTTAAAAAGGGATGACGGAAATTTTTTATGTGGTGATAATATTCTTTAAGATTATTAAGCTCGACAGCAGGTTTTGCCTCTCAGAGGAACTCATATCGGAAATTCCTGGTACTAATGTTAATGACGATTGAAAGTTTCGGAAGGGGGTACATGGGGACAAGTGAACCACTTCCATATGGTTCGGAGTGACAATGTTTGTGTTAATAGAGGCTTTGTCATCAGATAATGTCAGATAATGTTTGGGGAGAGAAAGGTGGTGGACGAGTTCAGAAAGAAATTCTTGATATTTATCTTGATTCACACTACCAACCTTAAAATGTACTGGTCCACCGGTAGGGATGTCCATGTTGAGGAAAATATTTTTTTATTTATACTTTTGAACATTAATTTATTTTAATTGTAATAGCCATGGTGAAAAGATAAAGTGTCCTTATTCAATGTAAAAAAATGTATGTATGAGGTGTGTTTTGAATTTATTAATACATATTCACTTAATCAATTTAATAATACCCTTATAATCTGTAAACAAATGTATTAACCTATTATGTATAGGACGTCGACTAAGTTATCTGCAAAATATCAAGTAGCAGAGTTTAGAAAAGATAAATTTTACAGCGATCGACAAATTCTCTTCTGCTCATTTTCCAACAAGGCGACGCCAAACCGTCACAGATTATTTAAACAGCTCCAAGCATGAGAAGCTACGATGAAATATAAAAAAACATCTTCGAATGGGCAATCTAAAAGGTAGTATAAGTTGACGACTTTATTTCAACAGCAAGTCACTGGTAAAGCGCGGAGATATAAAGTAACTCATGATTTTCTGTACATGCTTGTACGCGCTAACATCCCCATTGAAAAAAAACGATCGTCCCGTGGTCCAACACTTATTATCCCTACATGTTAAAGGTGGAGGTGCTGTACCTATATCGGATCCTCTATGCCTTCCCCGTCTATCTGACTTGATTGAGAAGCATGATGCAAAGCTCTGTGTACTCATGGATTGAAACACATTCCTCAGCATTATCACCGATGAAACCATAGATCTTCAAAGTCGCCAGATTGTTGACATTCTATTCCAGGTACTGTGCCCCGCAGACTAACTTACAGACGGCTTTCATGAGCTGCACGCACCACTGCTTGTTAAAATAGTTTAAATTGACTAAGAAAACAACGCAAGTGTAACACAAGCTATAATTCAATGCTGCAGTGATTTTCAAATTAATTTTTAGAATTTGTTGTTATTCGTATCTATTACATTCATGTTTTTGATCATCTCTATGATGAACACTTAAATTGCCTTCACTTAAATATATCACTCAATGTTTAAAACTCCTCATTCCAATCTGAAATAATTTGAAGAAAATTATTTTATCTAAAATATTTAATTTAAATTTTTTTGGCTAAAATAAAATTACTTTTTATAATCATTTTTAAACATTAATTTGATTTTAATTATTTAAAAATTTACAAAAATAAACGCAAAAATTATTTAAAATTTACAATAATAAAAATTAAAATTTGAATATTAAATCTTAATTTGAATAAATTAGTTTCAGATTATAAGAATTAAAATATTAATCATCCATCTGATTAGGAGAGACAAATCCCAAATCAACACACAACATTTAAACATGCAAGCACTACACAAAAATATCAAAACAATTAATATTCCTCACATTCACTATACATGAATTATGATTTATTAATTTTATTGAATATTGCTAGACCTTCTGTTCGATAAGAAAAAGAGATATGAAATTAGAAGTAACCAATTTTTCGAATTTGCCACTAAAACGAAAATCGAATGGTAGTTCATTTTAAAGCAAATAATTGAAAATACAGCTTGAAAACAATTATATGAGGAAATATAAATGTATTTAGATGTATTAAGTATAATTTGTAGAACTAAAGTCTAAGTTTATGAATACGTAAATACAAATATCAATACGTAATTACAATATAAATATTTATGTCACTTATCAAAGTATGCAACCATGTTATCGACACACTTTTGCCCTTTGAGCGGTAGCTTGTTGATACCCTTTGATTAAAACGTTTTGTGGACGAGAAATTTCTGAAAAGCCACTTATACGGTATCTTCGGAATTGAATTTTTTCCTGTCAAAAAGTTGTTCAAAAGGAGGAAGAAATGGTAGTCATTTAGGGATAGATCTGATGAATATGATGATGATGCAGAAGTTTCAACTCAAGTTCTTGTAGTTTTGACACGGTCTTAAGTTTATTAAATTGTTTCGCATTGTCGTGGAGATAAATGGGATTCCACCTGTTTATTACCAAATGCAGCTGTTTTTCTTAAAGTTTCCGCATCATCTCTTCCAATTAGTAGCAGTAGACATGTGCTTTGATTGATGAACCAGGTTTCATTAGTCATAATAAATTACACCTGCGGTAGACCACCAAACACTCACCATCACCTTGTTTTGATGAATGATGTGTTTTAATTGTATTTTGGTTCTTCATTCTTATCAATCCAGTTTGCTGAAGGTTTGCAATTACCATATTTCTTGCAATTTGAAACCCAACAACAAAAAAAGCGCAATTTGTTTTATTATTATTCGCATTTTTCGTTTTAATTTAATTTTATTTCTCTCTTTCAAATTGGATTAAAATTGAATTCTATTAATTAATCGATCGAATCGATTATTGATTGATCGGCGCTCGATTGTTGTTATCGGTCGACTCGAAGCTGTGTGAATTTGATCGGCTCAGGTGACTCGTCTGGTGCAGCAGAGACTTCTTACGGACGGCCGCCGGCACGTTCTCCGGTGTCGGGATTGTGTCCCCGGTCGATTGTTTGAGCAGCTCGTTGACCTCGGTCGTATCGATCGTCGCGCTGATCGATGAATCGGTATTCAATGTCGGCAGACCGCGACCGATCGGTGAGCTCGACGCCGCGTCCATCGAATCGGTGCTCGATCCCGCTGCCGCTGTTTGCGAAATCGATTCGTTATTCGACGCAGAATGCGGCAAATTTGTGTTGGTTTGCAGTTTCTGTTTCAACGCTTTGTCTTTCGCCACATTGTAATCACCAGAATCGAAATACTTCACGTTTTTGTTGAGTCGTTTTTGGAGAATTTTATTGGCCTTATTACCGATGTCGGGATATTTGGCGAGAAATTCCTGTTCTTGTATATTGACATGGTTGAAAATCAAAAAAAATTTTCAATTTTTAACTTTTTTTTGAAGTTCAAAAATTTAAATTTCGTGGTTGGAAGTTACCATATTTTATCGACTTTTCATCACAAGTGACAATTCGATTCGGCTAGAAGTCACACTTATCATGAGAAAGCATCATCATGCAAGCATCTAAACACTTTTGTTTATGTTTTTCATTCAACTCATGTGGAATCCATTTATCCAACTATTTTCACTTTACCAATTTCATTCAAGTGATTCAATATTCTTTTCTTTGCAACAGTAAACGATAATGATAAATCATGAGCACTTTGTAATAGATCCGACTCCACGGTTATCTTCAGTTCGTCATTGTCTAACTGTGTTCCAGGTTGACCCAGAGATTTATTATTGATTTAAAATTACCTTTCACAAATTTCATTAATTTGAGACTGTCTGCTGCGTAGTAGCATTGTATCCGAATACACTATTGATGTTTCTTAGATTCTGATACTGAGGTTCTAGAATGTAGGAATTCGTTCTTCATAATAGTTTGAATTTTTGTCTTTTCATTGTTTTTAATACTGATTATTAAAACAAGTTATCAATAATTTTAAGTAATTTCTATTGATGTCTTCAATAACAAAGATATGTAGCAATCAAACAAAAAAGGAGCAACAAATTGTTAAGTCACTGTTAAACTATGGCTATTTGAATTTACTGTAATCATGCCTACAAATTTCATACCTGAAAATCTAAAAAATGAAAAATGAAAAAAAATTAAAAAAATAAATTATTCCATTCTTTATATTAACTTGCTTCCTATATATGTATCCATGGAAATTTGAAACCTATTTTTAAAGATTTTTTACTCAATCAATTTTCTCCAAACATTGCATATTTACTCACTTTTGATGACAATAAATGATAATGTGAAATTTGATCAAACTAGTATATCAAAAAATTGTTTTTACAAGAAATGTTTTTTCGATTATCCACAAATGTTTAAACTGTATTATATAGAAATGTTTCGGTTTTTTCCTTCCATGCTTTATAATAAATTTATTATGTTATTAGTAACTGTTTAATTGCAAAATGGAGTTGTATATATTTTTGGTATGAAATTTTTCCTTCTACAAAAGATTTAAATAGTAAATAATAATGTAATTAATTTATTAAAAAATGTAATAGTACCGTATTTTTCAGTGTATCAGATCCCCTTATTTTGGGGTGTGCATTTTTGGAAAGGTTTTAAAAAGTACCTTAATTCATTCCAGAAAATAAATTGAAATCTTTTGTGTTGGAGAAATATTTCAAATATTTACTAATTGTTGAAAATTCGCGTTAAAGTTCATTAAATTTTGACAAAAAGCGAGTCTTATGCAGCGGAAAATACAGTAATTTTCTCTTCTACAAAAGATAACAAAATAAATTCGGTTGGTCAAGTAGAGTTCTATTTGCACAAAGAATGGATATGAAAAAAATTTTTGATTTACAAGTTTTTATGAATAATTCCTCACAAAGTTTCCTTAATGTAATAAATAGATTTTTTTTGCATTTTATCCTTAAAGCGAATTGATCAATTGATGACAACCGGATAAATAAAAATGAACATAGAAGACGAACCATAACGTTATTGATAATGCAGAAAGATTGAAAGTTCATTATTCCATCAAAGCAAACACTGTTGTTTATCTACATCAAATTACAAGGTCAACTAAATTAATTTCATTCGAATTAATTATTTATCTTTCTTTAATCGAATAATTTGTCGAATAATTGATTGGAAAATCCGATAATTCACCCAATGAATATAGAATCATTATTAATCGTAAATTTTATCCACTGATCTTTGTGTGTCATTGAGTGTGATTGTTGATTCCAGCTGATATCTGTGGCGATAGCCGGGACCGGGTCGACCCAGTCGGTTGATCTGGCTGCTGCCGCCGTCGTCGTGTTCCCCGGCCACAGTGTCCTCTACTACGACAACCAGACCTGGAATAACGCCACCATCCCCAGACACGCGACTAATATCAGCGACACTGTCAGGAACTGCCAATCGTTGTATCCGACTTTGAATATAACGAATGCGATGGAAATATTTCAAAAAGATTCGTTTCTCAATTGGTGTCGCAATAGTACCAGTTGCAGGAAGAACGGAATGGACGAGGGACGCTTGTTTTACTGCATCAGTAAGACTTTGTTTTAATGGATCTGATTTGTTTTAATGAGACCTGGAATGTGTTCAGTTGACGAGGCATATTTCGTTTGTTTTTTTTATTTAATAAGTACCGGAATAATAATACTTTGAATTGTAAGGTATAAGTCATGAAAATATCGGTTGTTTTCTACATATTTGCGTAATTTTGAATTTTCGTCAAGTATTGTTACAACCTGTCGAGTGTCGGAATGTTATTCAATCCTTTGTTTCTTGTGGCAGTAACAATCGGCAATTAGTTGCATGGACGCTAATCAGTGTTTGGTGATGAAATATTTGATCCTCGTCATAAAATCTCTGATTGACATAGAGATGAATGTTTAACAATGTGCAAAGAAGAACGCAGAAAAGATATCAAAGATATTTCCTAGCGGTTTAAGGTGCATAATATACACTGTATATACCAGTTTGAATGAAAGTGGTGTAAAAAATATGATTCAAAAATAATATAAAAACATCTGGAAACACCGGAATAAGGTGACCAATTCCTCAGACATATCATTACTGTGAGTGAAATCCATTTTCACTGTATGTTCTCGAGAAAATCTGGAGTCCATCAAATGGTAATTATATTGAGAAAAATGAGTTTGAGTAAGATAAGATCTGGAATATGTCATGGAAAGTCTTTCATGCTGACTATTTGGATTTTAGTGAAAAAGGTCTTTGGCATAATTTTGCCATCCATAACAACCTCGTAGAGAACTACAGATGTTCTCGCTGAAAGCCACATGGTATTCACATGTTCTCTACATGATCCTTGTTATTCTAGTGTTAAAATTTACCGCTTTGGTTGGTTTCCTTTGGCATTTAGCCACGCTACTTATTTGAAAGCACTACGTATCTGATTTTTTAAAATATTGAAATATCAGGTTATTAGCACACTTTAATCATGAAAAATTCTTTTAAATTATTAGAAAAATACATTGAAAATTTTTTATTAAATAAAGACATTTTGAACCTATTTCAATGATTCCCAGTCTGTTTCTTTCCGGACTGTAAAACAACCTGTTTATCAATCTAACGAGAGTGACAAACACGTTATTTTAGCGATTAGTAAACATACTAAACTAACCGAATCACTTGATTAAGTGAGTTTAGTCACTAATTTATAACAAAACTTTTAATTAACAATGTATGTCTTTTTTTAAACAACAATAAATAACGATTAATCAAAGAAATCAACACATTAAAAACGAATATATATAATTAGTAATGTACTTTTAGTGTATAGCAGTAAAAGACCAAACTATGAACTGTCGGAATAAACTAGTCGAACTCTCAAATGTCAAGTGATCAATCAAAACCCGTAGATAGTGGATCTGATTCGGATTTTTTTAAAAAAACATTCTGTTGGTATTCGTGATTAATGACGAAATAATAGTATAATAACATCTCGAACTGTCGCCGACGATTAATGTCGTCAAAAATAAAAGATAATATTAAAATCATTAATAATTGAAATAATGATTTCTTTTTTAAATCAAAATTCAAATATCCCACATTGCTATGGGCTATTTGAATAATATTTTTTTTATTACTTACGACATTAATTTACAATATAACCAATACATATAAAAATATAAAATTATATAATATATAAAATTAAACGTTCACAAAAAAATAAATAAGTCAAATAAATATTCAAAACCAAAGTCAAATAAAAGATCTGAGAAATAACATTATTCCACTTCCATAGTATGACTAGACTTTAATTGTTAAATGTCAATGTAATTCTTTTCTTGAAGTTCGTAAAACCAAACTTTACATAAAGTGCTGGCAATAAAAATAATAGAAAATAATAAAAATAATAAAAAGCAATACAAGTAAAAAAATCGCACAGCCAGAGATTACACCGTTAATGAAAGAGATGTGGTAAAAAATGATAAGTAAAAGAGTGGAAGAAACTCACACTACACGGACCATTCGTATCTAGGCCTGTTCATGTCCAGATTAATTTTTACCTGGTCTATTCAGACATGTAAGAATGGATATTTTATTTTATTACTTTTTTATTCTTCTATTTTTTGTTATTTTATTTTCTAATAATTTTATTTTTTTGTCAAAATATTTTAACAATTTAATGTATAAAAAGACTGTTATTGCACGCAAAAATGTAATTTCGTCACATGGACCATAGGTTTGATCCATCAATCCACTCTTTCAGAATTTTTTAATTTTCTTTGGTTGGGTGTTGACATCCAGAAATGTCCAGATCGACTGACCGGCTAGTCTAAAACAACGAATATCCGTATATTCGATGTAAGTAACAAGCTCATACATAAGTGAATACACAAGCATAAGATCAGACCGCTCCTAAAACGTATCAACTACATAATCACTTGGAACATGTGTTAGTGCAAATAGACATAGAGCCATTCTTTTAATCTTCTCGTTGCTTAAGTACTCAGGACTCATTCCAATATCCTTCGCTTTTGTGCATGATACTCAAACACGTGGATTTACGACCTGTTACATTCGAATTAGGATGATGATAATGTTTTTAATTATTTTTTATTATTTTAAATAAATTAAAAAACATTTTACCAATAAATTATCGGTTAAAAATTAATTTTAATTTTAAAATGATGTAAAAATAATGATTCAGGTGCATTTGGTATGAACAGACCTGGGTATTCGATTATTACTGATTATTATCAATAGTACATTGTTAACTTAGATCAGCAACGACCGAGAATATGTGTTGAATTAAGCATTAAATATGCTTTTTTAAATTATTTTATTTTACTTGCAATTCGTCTGAATTTTTATTAGGTCGTCCATAGAGTAATCGTGCCTCTGCTTAGTATAATGAGCATTTGAAATGAGGCTTACGTCTTTGAAATAAATATTGTAAAAGTTTGCAATCAAGTTATTATTTCCCATAAAAAATTTGACCCATTTAAAGAGAAAGAAAGAATAATGGTTGTTAAGAGAACTCACATATTTGACAGAACATTTATTACATCCACAATTTTGATCATCTCTATGATGATCAATAGTATTGCTCTCACTTAAATGCATCACTCAATGTGCATTACTCAATACTTCTCATTCCAATCTGAAATAACTTGAAGAAAATTATTTTATTTAAAATATTTAATCTAAATTTTATTGACTAAAATAAAATTACTTTTTATAATCATTTTTAAACATTAATTTGATTTTAATTATTTAAAAATTTACAAAAATAAAATTATTTCAAATTTACAATAATAAAAATTAAAAATTTGAATGTTAAATCTAAATTTGAATAAATTAGTTTCAGATTATAAGAATTGCATTAATAAGAAAAAAATTACATTATAAGAAAACATTAATCATACATCTGATTAGGAGAGACACAATCCCAAATCAACACATAACATTTACAAATGCAAATACTACCCAACAACATCAACACACCAAATATTCCCCACAATGGTCTTTTAAGAAAAGAAAATAAATAACTTTGCTAGAAGAATCCATGGAAGGATAAGAAGATTCAGATCAATTATTGTGATAATTGATATTTTAAATCAAGAAAAATTGTAAATGATAAATTTATACTTATAAACTTTGGTTGAATAGAAGGATAAAATTCAGAGGCTTTACCAAATAATTAAACTGAGACCATTACTCTTTAGATGTACCCCTGAGTACGACTTTAAAGAGTTATTTGAAGCTAAAAAGTTATACTATTAACGAAAAGAAGTCATTTCTCATAAAATTTATGTACAAAACAAACTGATTTCCCCTCCATTACTACATATTCCGTATAATAAAATGAAATAATTGATATTTATATCTTATAATTTAAAACTATTTCATCATATAAATCAAAAGCGGATGTTGCCTATCGACAGAAAAAAGTGGCTTTAGATCAATTGATCTATAGCAAATTAATATCAAATTAAGTACTTTAAAACATCAAAACAACTATATTTATTTGTCTGTGGTGTTGATGGACACCTAAATCGTTATCTTAATATTAAATTTACCATAACAAATTAAAAGTAAAGTCTTAGTTCAGAGATTTTGTCATATTAAGTCATGTTACATGGAAAAACGAGTTTTCTGTGATAATTCTAACTGGACATACACTGTGCGTTCCACATAGCAGCCTACCATAAGATATCTATTTATGGTAACATCGTCATCGTTGACACATTCTATTTTCGGTTAGTCTAAAGATTTATTGAACGCACCATAGATCGTGAAATCTTGAATTTTGATAAGAAGATCGACATTTTTACAATGCTTATATTAACTCACTTATTATATATATATATGCTACAGATTTGTTTTCACATTATTTCTCGTTGTCCAATATAGTTGAAAGTTTACCAAAATGTGTAATTCCGATGACAATACATGAATCAATTAAACAATTTACTATCTGAATGATTAATTAGTCATTTTTTTAAAAAAAAATTTAAAAATAATTGCCACTCTATTTATAAATTAAATGAAAAACATATAAAATTTAAATTTGTAATTTTTATATTTGTATAATCTTATGAATTTTTAGTATTTTTTCGTAAGAAATACATTTTTAAATTTCGTATTAATTATAGTTTATTTTATTAATTTTTTGTGATGAGGAATTTTTTAAAAAACATTAATTTTCTCGTGTTATGCAAAAAAATTATGGGGGTTTAAGATGCGATGCGGTGCTTTAAATAACATGTTCTCTAAATCGGCATTGAGCACTCAATTATTAAATGAAACATTTTGGAGTGGGACCGAATAGTCTGAGATTCCAGCACCGCACCAACACATATTAAAATGCTCTCCTTAACCGG
>MQRK01134536.1:0-12619 GCA_001938485.1 Girardia tigrina | reverse complement strand
CTTTTTTTCTAATGGCATAGAAAAACTTATATCACGTTGGGAAAAGGTCATCGATTGCGATGGGGACTATTTTTCTGATTAAATAAATGTTTTATATGGTTTTATTTTTGTTTCTAAAATTCAATAAAAAACTACATAACATTTGGGTACCCCTAATATTTTATGAAGATGTTAAATAAAGTCAAAATGTTTTGTATTCTGGATTGCTTTTGGATAACCAAAAACTCAGTGGCAGTAAAAAGCAACTAATGAGACAGCATGTTGCTAGAGACATACCCTGGTTCTTCGGCAATGAAGATGAATTCGTAGAATAAAGAGAATGCTTAAATTCGAGATGGTTCATTGACAACGATGAGTAATACAATCACATGCTTAAATGAACTGTTACCAAAAAAACTGAAAGAGACTGTTGAAAAAGAAAATGAATATTAGATAATGTTTTAACAGCATATCAAGAAAGTATGATGTATATTCCTTTCTTGCTATAAATAAGTCGCCGAGCAGAAGGAATTAAGATGACATACAAAGAATATGCATCTGGATACATCGCCTCAGTGACAGAGCGTTGGTCCTTCTTATATGTGCCCAATAGATAACTATCACATATGTTATAAAACTAATAATGGTTGCAGAGGCATATGCCGTATTTATCGGCAGATAATCCGCGGGTCATGCAATATTTTACAAAAAAAAGACAAAAAATTATGTTGCGCGGCTTTTCTTTGGCGCGGTATATACTATAAATTAATTTCAATTATAAAACGAACCATTTATTAAACAATATCATCAGATAAAAATCTATCAAAATTCCAATCATCTTCTTCAAAGTAATCTAAACAGTCGTCAATACCAATTCTAAACGTTTCAATACCAATTTATTGTCTACAGAGTTATTTTCACACAAAATTCTCGCTTTTACAAAACCATTTTTTATTACGGAACATAGAAAATCTTTCCAGCATTATGCGGGACATACATTGGTGCTGGTTATGTAGAAAAAACATTTGAAAAATACAAAAAATGTTTAAAAATTCATGCTTGTAGGTTATATATCAGTGCAGATTATCTGCCGATAAATATGGTATAAATATTGATCTTCAAATAAATTTTAATGGAACTACTAGTACCGTAAATACACAAAACATATCAAACGAAAGACGAATAGATACTTAGAATCCGATCGTAAATAATAATTATTGGATTTTTGATTAAAATTCAAAGTCATAATTTGCAAACTTTATTTTTAATACAACTTTCATTATTCAAACAAATTTATGAGGAACAATATTTCAGTTACATAATCCAGATCTTAAAATTCTAAATATAAATAATAATATCGATGTATATATGTTATTTTATTCAATTTTGCATAAATCATATTTTGTTTTTGTTTTATTAATTTTTTACAATGTTTATTAATTGGAATATAAATTTAGATCTTTAAAAATATTTTAATGGACATATCCTGTAAAAATTAAATTCCTAAATAATTTTTCTTTAATTTTAAATCCTTCGATTATAAATTATTTTTTAATAAAACTTTCCCATTGACAATAAAATTCAATAAATATTATGATTTTATTTTAAAAAAAATGTTACAAGATATATCAAATTCTTCTTTACAATATTCTTTAACTCCGAAGCTGTTATTTTAATTGTGAATTTTTAAAACTTAATTTTTATAAAAAATTGTCCCAATTTAATTAAAATATTATCATTACACTATAATTTTTTACAAAAATTATTTCATTTTAATTAGTAAAAATATTATCTATAAACTTAAATTTTTTATTTAAAAAATTATTTCATTTTAATCAGTCGAACATTATTTTTAATTTATCTAAAATATAAATATGATTTTTAATTTAAAAATATCAAAAATTTAAAGTTCACCAAAAGGAACCCCAACAATAATGTAAGATTGTATGTTGGTAATTTTGACGAGAGAGATCAATGAAATATCCCAAGAGTGGTTTTTAGTTTTCGGCTAGATAACATAACTGATAGAAAGATATTCAACTGTTCCTTTCCCAATTGCATTAAGTGCGCTTATACAGCCAAAGCGGCAAAAATTCAGTTAAAGAGATCATGAGTAATTATTTTTGGAGGCTAACTGAAAGGTGAAGGCTCGTACTTTTGAATCCAAAGCCGTGAGAATGGATCAGAAGCTCTTGTATTTTTGAGGTATCAGTTCGATACAGAGTTAATAATTCACTATCCGGTGCGCCGATGGGGAGTTTTGTAGTTACTATTTACACATAGTGAATCGTCGCAGTCGGGAGAGGCTTAGTTCAGTCACCATATTTTCTTATGTAATGTACGCAAGGATTTTCAAACTAAACAGATGGAAAAATTTTACATCATCAATTGAATTATTATAAATATAAATATAAATTCTATAAAAATATTAATGTTAAGCATTAATGTATTTGATGTCGCTAATAATATAATTTTATTAAATGTTTTAGATTGTGTATTTATAATAATTTAAGTAAAACTCATATTTCAATAATTAAGTTCATGATGAATTAAGTTTTATTAAATTTTTAAATTTCATTCCTTGTACTTATGTAATTATTTGTTAACAAGTTTTCAATATTGATTGTTTTTGAAAATTTATTTAGATCCTCTTTTTCGAGAAGTATGTTGGGATATAGATCAGAGGGGAGCTGTTGGCGAAACACTGCTACTATTTTGTTTTCTCAGTGCAACATCAACTCATTACGATCTGGCAAAAAGAATATTAAAAATATTTCCAAAATTAATAAATGATTTTTATATTTCTGAAGAATACTATGGTACCGTTTTATTTTTATAATAAATAATTAAAACCTATTGGTTTTCATTTGTACAGGAGAAACACCTCTACACATAGCCATTTCAAATGAAGATCCAGCTATGGTTAAATACCTCCTAGACCATGGTGCCAATGTAAACCAAAGATGTTTTGGAAATTTCTTTTTACCTGAAGATCAAAAACATACTTACACTGACAGACCTAATTCAGAATTATTAAATTTGAATACCGACACTAATTATGAGGGTCACGTATATTGGGGAGAAAGTCCACTTAGTTTTTCAGCATGCTGCGGCCAAGAAGAATGTGCAAGATTACTTATAGCTAAAGGGGCTGACCTTTCTATGCAAGATCATAATGGGAATACTGCTTTACATATGCTCGTAATACATGCCAAAAGGATGGAAATAACGGTATTATTGTGAAAATATAATTTTTATTTTGGATAGTACTTAATAGGTAGCTCAGAGAATGTTTGATTTATTAGTTGATAAAGGTGCTAGATTAGATATCAAAAACAGATTTGGTTTAACTCCGTTAACCCTAGCTGCTAAGTTAGGTAGAAAAGATGTAAATATTTTATTTTTTGTATATATTTAGTTATTGAAATTAAACTCATTTGATCTAGATGTATCAACATATTCAAATATTAGAAAGGGAAGTACATTGGAAATATGGCAATGTTGTTTGTGCTGCCTGTCCTTTAGATGAATTAGATACAATTTCCTCTGATGGGACCATCAATCGTAATTCTGCATTGATGCATATTGTTTACGGAGTAATATTTATGATTATCGATAAAAAAGTCCTTTTATTAAATTAAAGTTCTATATTTTCAAAAATTACATAATGCAATCATTGAAAAATATTATTTGTAAGAGTTAAGGATTCGGAAATGAAAATATTTTATTTTTAACTTAAACAAAATCCTTTAATAAAAGAGGAAATGTTAGAAACAATATGGAATAAATGTGAAAGAAGGTATTCTTTCACTTTCGAGTATAATTTTGAAAAAGCTGGTAGTCTGTGTCGATTAATTCCCTGTCTTTATTATGTTATGGTATGATCAAAGCACAAAATAATTGGAGTACTCTGGTGGACCAGTTGAGTAGGCTCCGCCCCGGGCAATTGTCGCGAGCGTCTTTTGGAAATCGTGTCGGTCCGGTGAGATTGCTCAGGATCGGCTGCAGATCCCGCATGTGGTGGCCAACAGTGCGCTGATGATCTTGGTTGCAGCATGAAAACGGTTTCATCATACAAAGAACTATGAATTACTATGAGCTGAAAATACTTCAGTTCGGACATTCTCGGATCACACTCTAATTGTTGATAAGAAGCTCACAAGTTTACGTTGAAATACATTCAAAACCTGAAATAACAAGACAGCAAATTTCACGATTTATTTAATTGAGACTTTACAAACTGTTAATGCCCAATACACATTTTAAAAACTGTCAAATATTTTTTACATTATTTTAATTTTTTATTATTTCATTATTTTCCGCGAGTACCACAATTGGATTTTTGTACAGATTGACTGAATTCAAATTTATCTCTATTTTCAGCTTGAGAGACTTCTAATAGTGATTGGAAAAGTTTAAAAATTAAATTAAATTGTAATTTAAATATTGCTGAAAAATTATATTAATTAAATCAAGGATAAAATCATAAGGATACTTGTCTTAAGAATTTAAGAATAGTTCTTCCGCATTTGGTAGATCATATTTATCATAATTCTTAATAAGTATTTGTAAATTTTCTAAATAAGCGTTAAGAGGTTACTGTTGTTCTGAACAACGGATACATTTGCAATATATTTTAATTAAATAAAGTTTAAATTATAAAGCTGAATTAATTTTGATGCTCTGAATCCGAAAATGACCTTGGTTTTGCTCAATTGGGTTAAGTTTTTTTGTTACAGAAATTTTAAAAAATCGACTTTTCATGTAAAAAAATTTCTGCGGATCATCAGCAGAAAAACCCCTGACGATTTTTTCCATTTTCCTAAAGAAATAAAAGTCCACGTATCCAAATTCATTCAGTTTTTATTTAGTCCATCAAATTTGATAAGCATAATTATACATAATATTAGTATAAGAATGAGCGTTACGTGACACAAAAGTTCAGAATTCACGGCATAAATCGGTGTTTCTTCAATTCCCGAGTGTGAGCAGCTGCTGGGTTGTCTCTCTTCAGTGACTAGCAGTAGTCCCCCATCATGACTGCGTCCAAACTCCCTAGTACATCTCCTCCATTTGGTGCATGTCATAATGGAAACTTTCCCCCAGTTCGTCGATCATCGATCCAAGGTTTTCAGGAAAATTCTCCATATGTGAGAACAGGAAGTGCATCTTTATATTCATCAAACAACCGAGTTGTTGGAAGCCTTTATCATACTGCTGATGAGGCTGACGTAGTTTACTGCCTTCGTGTTCCCCAGGAAATTGTTCATCACCTGCACAAATGATTTCCAAGCGGCACACTTTAGTGTGTTCATGGAGTTTTGGAACTCTGTATCTTTTATGAGTTACCGTATCTATTGGCCATCGAAATTTCCGGCCTTCAGCTTCTAAATGGTCAGTCCGGAAAGGATCGGTAGAGGTAACTGAAGCACCTCCCATCCTTGTCCAGAGCGCACACAAACTGTCTCATTGACCCAAGCTTCATGTGTAGCGGTGGGATCAATATCTTCTCCCGGTCAACCAGAGGTTCGTTTATGATGTTTCTTGCCCCTGGTATTAACTGCTCTTGAGCTGGCCACTGTTTCTTTACATAGTGCCGGGCTCTGTCTCGACTGTCCCACATACATACTTCGTGAACCCGGATTGCTGACCAAGTAGAAAGTTCACCATCTTTAAGTCGACGTAGATCATCCAATGGTGCTGCTCATATTGCATTTTGTCGAGAACGTACTTCACAGCATCAAATTCCTCTTTAAGAGTAGTGAAATGCGTAAGAGGGATTAAGGCGAACTGATTCTCGTTGTGGATCAAAAATTTTATATATATTATTATATATAAGCTAGGTAGGCCTATAGATGTAACTCAAAAAGTTGAACTGATGGAGCAAAATCAATGAGATATTCAGACTTAGAATACCATAATTAATCTAAATCGGCTGAGAAACCCTGACGATTTTTGGCTGTTACCCAGTGTTAAATTTTAATTAAAAAAATCTACTTAATCCATCGTCTAATTTACTAATATTAAAATATTACTAAAATCATATTGTAAACAAATTTAGGATGAGCCCGATCATTTGGATATGTTGGAAGGAATTATTTCCCATTTGTTACATGAAAAATGGAATTCCTGTGTAAAGAAACGGTACTGAAAATTCTTCAAAATATATTTACTTTTTTATATAGATTTTTCATCAATTTCTTTTTATTTTTTATATATTTTATTATTTTTACTGTTGCTTTTGCGCTACGACCTGGAGAAGATCCAAATTTGAATTGGCAAACCTCTACTTATGTTGACTCAAATAATATGATAATTTTTCAAAATCAAAGTCAAAAGGATCGATGTTACTTGTTAAGAAGCCAAAGAACTGAAGATATTGTAAGTTCATCTATAAAAAGTTTTTAAATGATCGAATATATTCATGATATTGTTCATTTGTAACAGAAAATATGGAAAAAAAGTTAAATTAAATAATTAAAAATTAATAATTTTAATATTAATTTAATTAATATTAATTTTAGAACATGAATTTCTGCGATTTCTGTCAAAAATTTCAATTTTATTGTAGTAAAAAAAATATTGTTTGAATATTTTATTTAATAAATATATTTATATTAGTCATAAATTTACAAACATAATTCAGTTTTCATTGTTTGATGTTTATATTTTCGCACATTTATACATAAAGAATTACAAAACATATCTTATTTTTTAAAAATAAATCGGGTTTTGTGTTTCACTATAATTGTTTAGAACTACCGACGTAAATGTATATTTAGTTTTACTAATCGTATTGTTAAGAACATTTTCATTTGAATTTTTATTATCTCTCACGGAAAATTTCTCACTGTTTGATATGGCTCTAAATGGTTTTGTTATTTCTATTTTTAATCATGATTATTCGAACAATTTTTAAAAATCTTTTTAAAATATTTAATTACTAAAAATATTAATTAAAAATAATAATTTCAACCATTTCTTATAAAACTTCAAAATTATAAAAATGGTATCAAATTGTTACAAATGAATTTAATTTAAATTTTATTTATTTCTAATTAAATGCTTTTCTTTTTAAATATTAAACCTAATTTTAATTTTTAAAAAACAAAAAATTTTCGTCAAAATATATTGTTATTAATTTCGACAGATCAACCGTCATCATCAGACTGAATTAACAATGATATACTCGCGTTTATATATCAAAGCAATGTTTATGTAATCATTATGTCATTTGAATCATGAAAATACTTTCAATAAAGTTGAAGAGGATGGTGTTTGGACATTGATTTTAGGATCAAAAGATTTGATCAACAATGCTTGTTTCGCGATAAATTTTAATCTAAATAGTTTAAAAAGGAGAAAAAACAGTTTTATTATCATTGAAATTTGATTATCAAAACGAATTAACAAAAACAAAAAACAAAATAGTTTCCAAAACTTGTTTTAATATTCAAACTGACACAAAATTCAAATTTAGATCCACATGATTCCAATTTCTAAATTGCAATTGAAAAAGAATCGAAAGAAAACAGAAAAGTCAAATTGCGTTTATCAGAAAAATATTGCTTGAAAATCTCATCAGAACCGACAGAAATAATCGTCATTGCCAATGCCGGTTTAGCAAATGATGTTAAACGACGCGAATTAAAATCGCATTTATCGACATTCAATAATCAAATCAAAGATATCATCACTTCATCGCAATTGACTTTCGCTGTCGTCATTTGCAATAATCGTCAAACGCGTCTTGTGTTTCGATAATCATCTCTGATTCTTCTTTTGTCCCGGCGCGAATATTCTCTCGAATAAATTTTAATTTAAGTAAAAAAAAAGAAAAATGCAACAGATCGTTTTTGCGGCGATCGAAATGTGAAGATTTGAGATTGGCGGATTTACATATGGACAATTCTGTGAAAATTTTGTCGCGCCAATAGTGAATCGTCGATTTTGGTGATGATTGGACTCATTAAAGAAGTCCGGACTTTAGCTATTGTTAAAATGCCTTTTGAGCAATGATCAAGCCTAAAGTCGAGAAAATTTCGCACAGTCAACGAGTTACAAGACGCGATCAAACATGAAATCCTAGACATTCAGACATCAACATTGCAGGCCATTCACAAATGTACATTCCGACGCTTCCATAATGCATTAACAATGATGGATGTCAGATTGAGTCCTATGATCGTTAACCAGTGGTCTCTGTAATAAATAAACTATGTTGTGTTGAATTTTTTTGTGTTTAAAATTACGGGTTAGACTTATGGGCCACCCTGTAAATTAATTCTCTTTACAAAATTAACGAGAATTCGTATTTATTTTCCAATGATAACAAAAAATATTCATGATCATTCTTTTGGTCTACATTAAGAAGAAGAATATTAGTTTATAATAATTTATACATAAAACTTAACTATAGGCGATTTACATTACATTGTGTGAGTATAAAAATTTGAGAAGTTTAAACTGAGAAATTCGAGTGGGTTTTGGAAAAGAGTTTTCGACAAAGTCACATGAAACCGAACAAAGATTAATCCCGATTTGTTCAAGGTGGGAAGTAATGTGCTATTGAAGGGAAGAACAGTACTAGAAAGTGGTTTGACTGATATTTTGTTAGGCAGTACAATCGTATAGTTTCTTCTTTTTATAATTACTTTTTTGGTGGTTCAATGTTTGAAGAAGAAGGGATTTCTGAATCAGTTATATCAAGGTTACTCAATTGGTATATTGGTATTTCTTCAGTTGTTAAATTATTATACAAACTTTTTACGATATTCGTTAGATATATTAATAAATTTATATTTTATACTTAATATCATATAGATTCGTCTTGTTTTGGAATTCATCGTTGTTGCATGCGCTTTAATGTACGTTCTTAGTGCACTGAGAGAAGTTTATTATCAAGGTTATCAAATATTCATGAAGACATTAGTACTATTCTATTCAGCTTTAATATGAATTTTTCAATATTAATTTTCAGATGAGTGCACCAATGAAGTTTTTACATTTAATATCATGCTTTATCATTTTGCTGATGGTACCAGGCAGAGCTTTATGTGCACCAGAGTATGAGGATGTAATGGGAGTTATTGCTATTTTGAGTACAGCTCCACATTTTCTTTTTTACTGTCGGTAAATGATTTTTTAATTAAAATTAAAAGATGTTATTGAAATAAATTAAAATATTATATGTGTATGAAAGTAAAATTGTGTAATCTTTATGTAATTAAAAATATAATTCATCCATTAAAAAATATATTTATTGACAATATATTTCGACAGATCTCTGATTAATAATTTAAGTCACCTGTATATAAATCCAAAAATATTGATTATGTAATCGATTGCCAGAAATCACGCTTAAAAGCAATTTTCAATAAGGTGATTGAAACTGCCGATTGAACATTGATTTTAGGGCAACTTGGACTATTTAGCAATGCTTTACATGAGACTCTCTACCAATAACTATCAAATTTCTTAAACAAGAATCTTGAAAGTGTCAATATTAACATCACATTTACTTTTTTCCTATGTTCTGCAATATTACTCTTTCTCTTATTTCCATTATGTTCTTGAATTCGTTTACAGAGATGAAAAGCAGTCTCTCCAATGTATGTTATATCGCCTCGATTACATTTATATTCATAAAAAATATCAGAACAAAGTGTTAAAGGTGAGATAGATTTTTTACTCAACATATTTCGAATTTTATGAGATCGTTATATAATTTTTAAAATTAATTTATTGTAAGTTGCTCTTAACAAAGTATTTTTAAAGTTGTTAAATCCTTCAGAATGCGGTGCAATTAAGCAATATCTAGACATATTATTAATACCTAATGATCCTTCTATTTGTTTCTTATAACCATCAGGAGAAGTAAACCTCAGATTATTCGAACTATCTTTCAAAGTATCTTATCCACTGTTTCATTTATTAATTTTTCAAAAAAAGATTTAGAATAACCATTCGGATTTATCAAGGAACTTAGTTTCTTAACACTTTCTACAGATTTAAAAGAATCGAAGACAACGATCAAAGACGATAAATTAAGCCTCTAATCATGTTTCTTTTATATTTCAGTTCACAAAAAGTATCAGGTGAAGTATCTAAACCTGTATCAGTTTGTTTCCTATAAATTCTAGTCTCGCAACTAAGAAATTATCTTTCAACCAAAGATCCAGAAAAAGTAATAATCCCTTTGTTTATTTCCAACTGTAAAAGCAACATTTGAATGTAATGAATTCATAAGATTTAAAAATTGAAGTGCACCTATCTGATTTTTAAAAACTAAAAATAAACCATCAACATATATTTCATGTGCTAAAGGTTGATTCCGATCAAACAATTAAATTTGTTTTCAATCTTTGAAAGAAAAACAGAAGCTAACTTTAGTGCTAACGGGAAACCTCTGGTTATCACATCACTTTGCTTATATCACTCATTATTGAAAAGAAAATGAACATTTGATGTTACAAAACTTAATAGTTCACGAAACTTAACATATTCAATAATATGATGTTCAGATTAATTACTTCTCCACAGATCACGACCTGTATCCAATATTTCAAGCAAAGGAACATTTTAAAATAAACTAGAGATATCAAATGAAATCATAAATTCAACTTCACTTTGTACTTTATAATTAGAAATTAAGTCAGCAAATTCTAAGCCATCATTTCACATAAATTCATATGATAACAAAGGTTTTAATTTTAAATCTATATATTTGGTTACTATTTATTAAAAAAATCTAATCATCGATGCAACGTTTCTTAAAGGTACTCCATTTTTGTGTAAAAAAGTAAATGTACCAAGTATGAAATTTGTAGACTAAAGTCAAATTTTATTGATAATTTTTCAATTGACGAAACAGGTTTCATGAATTCATAATGGATTACACCTTCGCCAGATAAACAAACACTCACCATCAGCTTCTTTTAATTAATTTGAGCTGTGTTTCGGTGCTTTGTTTGTGTCCATCGAGCTTGCTGAACGTTTATAACTACCATATTGGATCCGCTTTTCATCACAAAGGACGATTCGATTTAAAAAATGATCACATTGATAACGAGAAAGTAAGCAAGCATCATAACGCTATTGTTTCTGATTTTTAGTCAACTCATGTGGAATTCCCTGATTCAACTTTTTCACAATTTCAGCCAAGAGATTCAATATGGTTTGATTTGTAACAGCAAAGGTTGCGATTAATCAGGAGTACTTTGTGATTGACCTTCAGTTAATCATAGTCTTCCTGCGTGACTTGGTGACCACGAGATTTATTCATGAGGTTAAAATTACCTTTCACGAATTTTCTGAACCAATTTGAGACTGTCTGCTTCGTGGTAGCATTTTATCCGAATATACTATTGATGTTTCGCAATATTCAGATGTTTATAACTTAGATTTATTAATACTTCCAAATTTTCCATTTTTATATGTTTCAAGATATAATTTTTTATGAGGTCAACCTATATCAAGTAACAGAGAAAAAATTATGTTTCCCAAAACAATATGTTTAGACAGCTGTTCCTAAGAAATTCCAAATCTTCATTTTTTATTATTGATACTTAATTGTATCCTTTCTTAAAGAATAAAGATGATGAAATATTGTTAATTGTGATACTACTACGGACAATTCCCCTGACGAATAATTTGTAATATGTGTTTCCTAACATTATGTTAATTAGTCTAATATTTAATCATTACAAAGAAAATTGGTGTTTTCTAGCTATTAAATTAATTATTTGTGTAATTAATTGTACATTTTATTTATATTTCAGAGGCTTCAGATTAGTTGGACCTTTTGTGGTAATGATTTATAAAATGGTCCGCGGAGATTTGTTGAGATTCTTTATAATATATATTATTTTCTTGTTGGGATTTTCTCAAGGTAAAGATTTATTTTATAACAAATGTATACTGGAAAAGTCAAGGTCTGTGTAATGGGATAATATTTTTGATTAATGAATAAATAAAAAAACATTAAATAAATTATATTCATGCCATGGTAGTTGAACCATTTAACTAATATAAACTTCCTAACTATTACTTGCGCCTTCTGAAATCCTTAGACGTGTATCATAAGGTCTGTTTTTGCTTTTTTATTAACATTAATGTTAAATTAAAACATTTAAACATGTCTAATTTTATTTATTTTAATATGGAAATGGTTTATTATTATTACGCTAAAGATTTGTCAATAAATTTATTTTTCTGATTTTTTCTAAAAATATTTTTATAAATATTTGACTGTAATGTTTGCTTAAAATTGTTAACATACGTGCATCAGTTGTAAAAATATTGCATAATTCTAATCAGATAATATTAATAAAAGATAATATTTCTATAATTATATTATTGCGAGTGTTTATTTTTATTGTTTGTATTTGAAAATTTATCGAGTGGCAAGCGTGAGTCTTATACACAACATTTTATTCGAGAGTGACACGCAAATATTTACATGTTACCGACCGCTGTCCTAGAGGATCAACAATCAGTATTTAAATTAATATGATAAATTTAAAACTATAATACGAAATCATCGTATTATTATCAAATATTGGAGTCAAGTCTTGCATATTCGACCATTCCAGACAAGTTAACCTAACGAAGCTTCAATGTCTTCTTTGTATAAAGGATT
>MQRK01134535.1:0-11125 GCA_001938485.1 Girardia tigrina | reverse complement strand
GAATAATTGAAAACTGAGGGTACACTAAAATTGTCTTTTCTGACCCAGAAAAGTTATTTTGTCCTTTTGAGTGCATTATGAAAAGTGCTTAGTATTTTTTTTAAAATTCTGTTATTGGTTTTTTACTGGGGTTAATTTAGCTCTGATATTGCCTGGTAGTGTTACAAAAAACGTATTTTGTAAGACCTTCTTTATAATTCTTTCTTTATAACATATAAGTCTCTTTCAAGCACTTTTAAAAAGTCGCTTGATAGATTTTTCCGTCACCTGTGCCCTTAAAACAAATTGCTAACATCTTGTTTTTATGAATCTATTTTATACGGACCATCGTCATTTGTAGTGTTTTTCACGGTTGGTTATTTTCGAATATCAGTTTAATCTCCTTTCTATTTTCCTATTTGAAATATTAGCTATGACTGTTGAATTAGAAATGTCTAACTTTATGTGTTACTTTTCCATTTCTTTCCATTTTAGGTTCGTCTAGGTTCTGCGTTCACTTGTCGTTTTGGTTATTATCTCTAGTTTTGACTATTTAAAAGTATTTTAGGTTTCTTATTTTTCGTCCTTTACATTTTAATGTGTTCGTTGCAAACATGTTTCTATTTGTGATCAAGATGAGTAAAATTCGTTGGTGAAGCTTCATTCAATTACAGCATATGGATTTAATCTTTAATTGATAAATGCTAAAATTAAATGAGATTATACCAACCATTTGCTTTAAATTTTTAGGACCTCGTAATACATAAATATATATTTAATAAGGAAATTCATCAATAAATAATATAAGTCAACGTTATGAAAACATTAAACAAAAGAAAAAACGAAGCTTTCAAATCCAATCACTGTGTCATTTGAAAGAAAAAAGAGTAACAAATAAAGAGGAGACCCTAATAATAATGGCTCTTGTCACAAGACTTTAGCTGACTTTGGAAAATAATCGAGTGACAGAATGGAGTCTTCAAATCGAGAAAAGATTTCTATCAGGAACTTAATATATTGCTTTCTATTGAAATCCTTACGTCAGAAGTGGTTTTTGGATTATTGTAATATCTAATTGTTATTCTTGAGCTTTAAATTGTCTTTTAATCTTCGTTAATCCTTTATACAAAGAAGACATTGAAGCTTCGTTAGGTTAACTTGTCTGGAATGGTCGAATATGCAAGACTTGACTCCAATATTTGATAATAATACGATGATTTCGTATTATAGTTTTAAATTTATCATATTAATTTAAATACTGATTGTTGATCCTCTAGGACAGCGGTCGGTAACATGTAAATATTTGCGTGTCACTCTCGAATAAAATGTTGTGTATAAGACTCACGCTTGCCACTCGATAAATTTTCAAATACAAACAATAAAAATAAACACTCGCAATAATATAATTATAGAAATATTATCTTTTATTAATATTATCTGATTAGAATTATGCAATATTTTTACAACTGATGCACGTATGTTAACAATTTTAAGCAAACATTACAGTCAAATATTTATAAAAATATTTTTAGAAAAAATCAGAAAAATAAATTTATTGACAAATCTTTAGCGTAATAATAATAAACCATTTCCATATTAAAATAAATAAAATTAGACATGTTTAAATGTTTTAATTTAACATTAATGTTAATAAAAAAGCAAAAACAGACCTTATGATACACGTCTAAGGATTTCAGAAGGCGCAAGTAATAGTTAGGAAGTTTATATTAGTTAAATGGTTCAACTACCATGGCATGAATATAATTTATTTAATGTTTTTTTATTTATTCATTAATCAAAAATATTATCCCATTACACAGACCTTGACTTTTCCAGTATACATTTGTTATAAAATAAATCTTTACCTTGAGAAAATCCCAACAAGAAAATAATATATATTATAAAGAATCTCAACAAATCTCCGCGGACCATTTTATAAATCATTACCACAAAAGGTCCAACTAATCTGAAGCCTCTGAAATATAAATAAAATGTACAATTAATTACACAAATAATTAATTTAATAGCTAGAAAACACCAATTTTCTTTGTAATGATTAAATATTAGACTAATTAACATAATGTTAGGAAACACATATTACAAATTATTCGTCAGGGGAATTGTCCGTAGTAGTATCACAATTAACAATATTTCATCATCTTTATTCTTTAAGAAAGGATACAATTAAGTATCAATAATAAAAAATGAAGATTTGGAATTTCTTAGGAACAGCTGTCTAAACATATTGTTTTGGGAAACATAATTTTTTCTCTGTTACTTGATATAGGTTGACCTCATAAAAAATTATATCTTGAAACATATAAAAATGGAAAATTTGGAAGTATTAATAAATCTAAGTTATAAACATCTGAATATTGCGAAACATCAATAGTATATTCGGATAAAATGCTACCACGAAGCAGACAGTCTCAAATTGGTTCAGAAAATTCGTGAAAGGTAATTTTAACCTCATGAATAAATCTCGTGGTCACCAAGTCACGCAGGAAGACTATGATTAACTGAAGGTCAATCACAAAGTACTCCTGATTAATCGCAACCTTTGCTGTTACAAATCAAACCATATTGAATCTCTTGGCTGAAATTGTGAAAAAGTTGAATCAGGGAATTCCACATGAGTTGACTAAAAATCAGAAACAATAGCGTTATGATGCTTGCTTACTTTCTCGTTATCAATGTGATCATTTTTTAAATCGAATCGTCCTTTGTGATGAAAAGCGGATCCAATATGGTAGTTATAAACGTTCAGCAAGCTCGATGGACACAAACAAAGCACCGAAACACAGCTCAAATTAATTAAAAGAAGCTGATGGTGAGTGTTTGTTTATCTGGCGAAGGTGTAATCCATTATGAATTCATGAAACCTGTTTCGTCAATTGAAAAATTATCAATAAAATTTGACTTTAGTCTACAAATTTCATACTTGGTACATTTACTTTTTTACACAAAAATGGAGTACCTTTAAGAAACGTTGCATCGATGATTAGATTTTTTTAATAAATAGTAACCAAATATATAGATTTAAAATTAAAACCTTTGTTATCATATGAATTTATGTGAAATGATGGCTTAGAATTTGCTGACTTAATTTCTAATTATAAAGTACAAAGTGAAGTTGAATTTATGATTTCATTTGATATCTCTAGTTTATTTTAAAATGTTCCTTTGCTTGAAATATTGGATACAGGTCGTGATCTGTGGAGAAGTAATTAATCTGAACATCATATTATTGAATATGTTAAGTTTCGTGAACTATTAAGTTTTGTAACATCAAATGTTCATTTTCTTTTCAATAATGAGTGATATAAGCAAAGTGATGTGATAACCAGAGGTTTCCCGTTAGCACTAAAGTTAGCTTCTGTTTTTCTTTCAAAGATTGAAAACAAATTTAATTGTTTGATCGGAATCAACCTTTAGCACATGAAATATATGTTGATGGTTTATTTTTAGTTTTTAAAAATCAGATAGGTGCACTTCAATTTTTAAATCTTATGAATTCATTACATTCAAATGTTGCTTTTACAGTTGGAAATAAACAAAGGGATTATTACTTTTTCTGGATCTTTGGTTGAAAGATAATTTCTTAGTTGCGAGACTAGAATTTATAGGAAACAAACTGATACAGGTTTAGATACTTCACCTGATACTTTTTGTGAACTGAAATATAAAAGAAACATGATTAGAGGCTTAATTTATCGTCTTTGATCGTTGTCTTCGATTCTTTTAAATCTGTAGAAAGTGTTAAGAAACTAAGTTCCTTGATAAATCCGAATGGTTATTCTAAATCTTTTTTTGAAAAATTAATAAATGAAACAGTGGATAAGATACTTTGAAAGATAGTTCGAATAATCTGAGGTTTACTTCTCCTGATGGTTATAAGAAACAAATAGAAGGATCATTAGGTATTAATAATATGTCTAGATATTGCTTAATTGCACCGCATTCTGAAGGATTTAACAACTTTAAAAATACTTTGTTAAGAGCAACTTACAATAAATTAATTTTAAAAATTATATAACGATCTCATAAAATTCGAAATATGTTGAGTAAAAAATCTATCTCACCTTTAACACTTTGTTCTGATATTTTTTATGAATATAAATGTAATCGAGGCGATATAACATACATTGGAGAGACTGCTTTTCATCTCTGTAAACGAATTCAAGAACATAATGGAAATAAGAGAAAGAGTAATATTGCAGAACATAGGAAAAAAGTAAATGTGATGTTAATATTGACACTTTCAAGATTCTTGTTTAAGAAATTTGATAGTTATTGGTAGAGAGTCTCATGTAAAGCATTGCTAAATAGTCCAAGTTGCCCTAAAATCAATGTTCAATCGGCAGTTTCAATCACCTTATTGAAAATTGCTTTTAAGCGTGATTTCTGGCAATCGATTACATAATCAATATTTTTGGATTTATATACAGGTGACTTAAATTATTAATCAGAGATCTGTCGAAATATATTGTCAATAAATATATTTTTTAATGGATGAATTATATTTTTAATTACATAAAGATTACACAATTTTACTTTCATACACATATAATATTTTAATTTATTTCAATAACATCTTTTAATTTTAATTAAAAAATCATTTACCGACAGTAAAAAAGAAAATGTGGAGCTGTACTCAAAATAGCAATAACTCCCATTACATCCTCATACTCTGGTGCACATAAAGCTCTGCCTGGTACCATCAGCAAAATGATAAAGCATGATATTAAATGTAAAAACTTCATTGGTGCACTCATCTGAAAATTAATATTGAAAAATTCATATTAAAGCTGAATAGAATAGTACTAATGTCTTCATGAATATTTGATAACCTTGATAATAAACTTCTCTCAGTGCACTAAGAACGTACATTAAAGCGCATGCAACAACGATGAATTCCAAAACAAGACGAATCTATATGATATTAAGTATAAAATATAAATTTATTAATATATCTAACGAATATCGTAAAAAGTTTGTATAATAATTTAACAACTGAAGAAATACCAATATACCAATTGAGTAACCTTGATATAACTGATTCAGAAATCCCTTCTTCTTCAAACATTGAACCACCAAAAAAGTAATTATAAAAAGAAGAAACTATACGATTGTACTGCCTAACAAAATATCAGTCAAACCACTTTCTAGTACTGTTCTTCCCTTCAATAGCACATTACTTCCCACCTTGAACAAATCGGGATTAATCTTTGTTCGGTTTCATGTGACTTTGTCGAAAACTCTTTTCCAAAACCCACTCGAATTTCTCAGTTTAAACTTCTCAAATTTTTATACTCACACAATGTAATGTAAATCGCCTATAGTTAAGTTTTATGTATAAATTATTATAAACTAATATTCTTCTTCTTAATGTAGACCAAAAGAATGATCATGAATATTTTTTGTTATCATTGGAAAATAAATACGAATTCTCGTTAATTTTGTAAAGAGAATTAATTTACAGGGTGGCCCATAAGTCTAACCCGTAATTTTAAACACAAAAAAATTCAACACAACATAGTTTATTTATTACAGAGACCACTGGTTAACGATCATAGGACTCAATCTGACATCCATCATTGTTAATGCATTATGGAAGCGTCGGAATGTACATTTGTGAATGGCCTGCAATGTTGATGTCTGAATGTCTAGGATTTCATGTTTGATCGCGTCTTGTAACTCGTTGACTGTGCGAAATTTTCTCGACTTTAGGCTTGATCATTGCTCAAAAGGCATTTTAACAATAGCTAAAGTCCGGACTTCTTTAATGAGTCCAATCATCACCAAAATCGACGATTCACTATTGGCGCGACAAAATTTTCACAGAATTGTCCATATGTAAATCCGCCAATCTCAAATCTTCACATTTCGATCGCCGCAAAAACGATCTGTTGCATTTTTCTTTTTTTTTACTTAAATTAAAATTTATTCGAGAGAATATTCGCGCCGGGACAAAAGAAGAATCAGAGATGATTATCGAAACACAAGACGCGTTTGACGATTATTGCAAATGACGACAGCGAAAGTCAATTGCGATGAAGTGATGATATCTTTGATTTGATTATTGAATGTCGATAAATGCGATTTTAATTCGCGTCGTTTAACATCATTTGCTAAACCGGCATTGGCAATGACGATTATTTCTGTCGGTTCTGATGAGATTTTCAAGCAATATTTTTCTGATAAACGCAATTTGACTTTTCTGTTTTCTTTCGATTCTTTTTCAATTGCAATTTAGAAATTGGAATCATGTGGATCTAAATTTGAATTTTGTGTCAGTTTGAATATTAAAACAAGTTTTGGAAACTATTTTGTTTTTTGTTTTTGTTAATTCGTTTTGATAATCAAATTTCAATGATAATAAAACTGTTTTTTCTCCTTTTTAAACTATTTAGATTAAAATTTATCGCGAAACAAGCATTGTTGATCAAATCTTTTGATCCTAAAATCAATGTCCAAACACCATCCTCTTCAACTTTATTGAAAGTATTTTCATGATTCAAATGACATAATGATTACATAAACATTGCTTTGATATATAAACGCGAGTATATCATTGTTAATTCAGTCTGATGATGACGGTTGATCTGTCGAAATTAATAACAATATATTTTGACGAAAATTTTTTGTTTTTTAAAAATTAAAATTAGGTTTAATATTTAAAAAGAAAAGCATTTAATTAGAAATAAATAAAATTTAAATTAAATTCATTTGTAACAATTTGATACCATTTTTATAATTTTGAAGTTTTATAAGAAATGGTTGAAATTATTATTTTTAATTAATATTTTTAGTAATTAAATATTTTAAAAAGATTTTTAAAAATTGTTCGAATAATCATGATTAAAAATAGAAATAACAAAACCATTTAGAGCCATATCAAACAGTGAGAAATTTTCCGTGAGAGATAATAAAAATTCAAATGAAAATGTTCTTAACAATACGATTAGTAAAACTAAATATACATTTACGTCGGTAGTTCTAAACAATTATAGTGAAACACAAAACCCGATTTATTTTTAAAAAATAAGATATGTTTTGTAATTCTTTATGTATAAATGTGCGAAAATATAAACATCAAACAATGAAAACTGAATTATGTTTGTAAATTTATGACTAATATAAATATATTTATTAAATAAAATATTCAAACAATATTTTTTTTACTACAATAAAATTGAAATTTTTGACAGAAATCGCAGAAATTCATGTTCTAAAATTAATATTAATTAAATTAATATTAAAATTATTAATTTTTAATTATTTAATTTAACTTTTTTTCCATATTTTCTGTTACAAATGAACAATATCATGAATATATTCGATCATTTAAAAACTTTTTATAGATGAACTTACAATATCTTCAGTTCTTTGGCTTCTTAACAAGTAACATCGATCCTTTTGACTTTGATTTTGAAAAATTATCATATTATTTGAGTCAACATAAGTAGAGGTTTGCCAATTCAAATTTGGATCTTCTCCAGGTCGTAGCGCAAAAGCAACAGTAAAAATAATAAAATATATAAAAAATAAAAAGAAATTGATGAAAAATCTATATAAAAAAGTAAATATATTTTGAAGAATTTTCAGTACCGTTTCTTTACACAGGAATTCCATTTTTCATGTAACAAATGGGAAATAATTCCTTCCAACATATCCAAATGATCGGGCTCATCCTAAATTTGTTTACAATATGATTTTAGTAATATTTTAATATTAGTAAATTAGACGATGGATTAAGTAGATTTTTTTAATTAAAATTTAACACTGGGTAACAGCCAAAAATCGTCAGGGTTTCTCAGCCGATTTAGATTAATTATGGTATTCTAAGTCTGAATATCTCATTGATTTTGCTCCATCAGTTCAACTTTTTGAGTTACATCTATAGGCCTACCTAGCTTATATATAATAATATATATAAAATTTTTGATCCACAACGAGAATCAGTTCGCCTTAATCCCTCTTACGCATTTCACTACTCTTAAAGAGGAATTTGATGCTGTGAAGTACGTTCTCGACAAAATGCAATATGAGCAGCACCATTGGATGATCTACGTCGACTTAAAGATGGTGAACTTTCTACTTGGTCAGCAATCCGGGTTCACGAAGTATGTATGTGGGACAGTCGAGACAGAGCCCGGCACTATGTAAAGAAACAGTGGCCAGCTCAAGAGCAGTTAATACCAGGGGCAAGAAACATCATAAACGAACCTCTGGTTGACCGGGAGAAGATATTGATCCCACCGCTACACATGAAGCTTGGGTCAATGAGACAGTTTGTGTGCGCTCTGGACAAGGATGGGAGGTGCTTCAGTTACCTCTACCGATCCTTTCCGGACTGACCATTTAGAAGCTGAAGGCCGGAAATTTCGATGGCCAATAGATACGGTAACTCATAAAAGATACAGAGTTCCAAAACTCCATGAACACACTAAAGTGTGCCGCTTGGAAATCATTTGTGCAGGTGATGAACAATTTCCTGGGGAACACGAAGGCAGTAAACTACGTCAGCCTCATCAGCAGTATGATAAAGGCTTCCAACAACTCGGTTGTTTGATGAATATAAAGATGCACTTCCTGTTCTCACATATGGAGAATTTTCCTGAAAACCTTGGATCGATGATCGACGAACTGGGGGAAAGTTTCCATTATGACATGCACCAAATGGAGGAGATGTACTAGGGAGTTTGGACGCAGTCATGATGGGGGACTACTGCTAGTCACTGAAGAGAGACAACCCAGCAGCTGCTCACACTCGGGAATTGAAGAAACACCGATTTATGCCGTGAATTCTGAACTTTTGTGTCACGTAACGCTCATTCTTATACTAATATTATGTATAATTATGCTTATCAAATTTGATGGACTAAATAAAAACTGAATGAATTTGGATACGTGGACTTTTATTTCTTTAGGAAAATGGAAAAAATCGTCAGGGGTTTTTCTGCTGATGATCCGCAGAAATTTTTTTACATGAAAAGTCGATTTTTTAAAATTTCTGTAACAAAAAAACTTAACCCAATTGAGCAAAACCAAGGTCATTTTCGGATTCAGAGCATCAAAATTAATTCAGCTTTATAATTTAAACTTTATTTAATTAAAATATATTGCAAATGTATCCGTTGTTCAGAACAACAGTAACCTCTTAACGCTTATTTAGAAAATTTACAAATACTTATTAAGAATTATGATAAATATGATCTACCAAATGCGGAAGAACTATTCTTAAATTCTTAAGACAAGTATCCTTATGATTTTATCCTTGATTTAATTAATATAATTTTTCAGCAATATTTAAATTACAATTTAATTTAATTTTTAAACTTTTCCAATCACTATTAGAAGTCTCTCAAGCTGAAAATAGAGATAAATTTGAATTCAGTCAATCTGTACAAAAATCCAATTGTGGTACTCGCGGAAAATAATGAAATAATAAAAAATTAAAATAATGTAAAAAATATTTGACAGTTTTTAAAATGTGTATTGGGCATTAACAGTTTGTAAAGTCTCAATTAAATAAATCGTGAAATTTGCTGTCTTGTTATTTCAGGTTTTGAATGTATTTCAACGTAAACTTGTGAGCTTCTTATCAACAATTAGAGTGTGATCCGAGAATGTCCGAACTGAAGTATTTTCAGCTCATAGTAATTCATAGTTCTTTGTATGATGAAACCGTTTTCATGCTGCAACCAAGATCATCAGCGCACTGTTGGCCACCACATGCGGGATCTGCAGCCGATCCTGAGCAATCTCACCGGACCGACACGATTTCCAAAAGACGCTCGCGACAATTGCCCGGGGCGGAGCCTACTCAACTGGTCCACCAGAGTACTCCAATTATTTTGTGCTTTGATCATACCATAACATAATAAAGACAGGGAATTAATCGACACAGACTACCAGCTTTTTCAAAATTATACTCGAAAGTGAAAGAATACCTTCTTTCACATTTATTCCATATTGTTTCTAACATTTCCTCTTTTATTAAAGGATTTTGTTTAAGTTAAAAATAAAATATTTTCATTTCCGAATCCTTAACTCTTACAAATAATATTTTTCAATGATTGCATTATGTAATTTTTGAAAATATAGAACTTTAATTTAATAAAAGGACTTTTTTATCGATAATCATAAATATTACTCCGTAAACAATATGCATCAATGCAGAATTACGATTGATGGTCCCATCAGAGGAAATTGTATCTAATTCATCTAAAGGACAGGCAGCACAAACAACATTGCCATATTTCCAATGTACTTCCCTTTCTAATATTTGAATATGTTGATACATCTAGATCAAATGAGTTTAATTTCAATAACTAAATATATACAAAAAATAAAATATTTACATCTTTTCTACCTAACTTAGCAGCTAGGGTTAACGGAGTTAAACCAAATCTGTTTTTGATATCTAATCTAGCACCTTTATCAACTAATAAATCAAACATTCTCTGAGCTACCTATTAAGTACTATCCAAAATAAAAATTATATTTTCACAATAATACCGTTATTTCCATCCTTTTGGCATGTATTACGAGCATATGTAAAGCAGTATTCCCATTATGATCTTGCATAGAAAGGTCAGCCCCTTTAGCTATAAGTAATCTTGCACATTCTTCTTGGCCGCAGCATGCTGAAAAACTAAGTGGACTTTCTCCCCAATATACGTGACCCTCATAATTAGTGTCGGTATTCAAATTTAATAATTCTGAATTAGGTCTGTCAGTGTAAGTATGTTTTTGATCTTCAGGTAAAAAGAAATTTCCAAAACATCTTTGGTTTACATTGGCACCATGGTCTAGGAGGTATTTAACCATAGCTGGATCTTCATTTGAAATGGCTATGTGTAGAGGTGTTTCTCCTGTACAAATGAAAACCAATAGGTTTTAATTATTTATTATAAAAATAAAACGGTACCATAGTATTCTTCAGAAATATAAAAATCATTTATTAATTTTGGAAATATTTTTAATATTCTTTTTGCCAGATCGTAATGAGTTGATGTTGCACTGAGAAAACAAAATAGTAGCAGTGTTTCGCCAACAGCTCCCCTCTGATCTATATCCCAACATACTTCTCGAAAAAGAGGATCTAAATAAATTTTCAAAAACAATCAATATTGAAAAC
>MQRK01134500.1:0-18885 GCA_001938485.1 Girardia tigrina | reverse complement strand
TATATATATATATATATATATATATGGAGAGAGAGAAGCAATTAAATGTTGTAATTTCAAACTTATCCTTGCTCTTTAGATTTCCGTTTTTATGCATTGAATTTAATTTAACTTGTTTAATAAAGTTTCCAACTTTGTTTTTTTATTTTTGTCAATGAAAATTTTTTAAATATATATATTGAACGAATTCTGAGCAAAACAATAGAAAAAAGATAAACTTGAAATAGTAACTTTTAATTTTATGTATATTTAAGAATATTCTTTTGTCAAGGAAGTTGTTGATAGTTTTATTAAGTCTGAATTTTCTGCCCGCCGTCTTGTGACATTTTCTGTGATTTATATGTCGACCCAGCAATCAGCTGGTTTAAATATTTTCGATTTCCCCAGTCTGCTTAAAGTAAAACGAAAAATAATCTATTAATATTTATTTACAAAATTATAGGTGAAATAAATGAACACCACTTTAAACCCATGAATAAAAAATGTTCATTTTTGTTTTCCTTTTGAATTCCGTTGATATCTCTTTTCTTTTACACAATCGTTTTTTAATCTGGAAAAATAATTCAGTGCTACCAGAATCATCCTTGAAAATCTACCTCGACAGTGGATTGTAGACGAAAAGAAAGATGACGGATATACCGCACTCCATCTAGCTGCGCTCAATAATCATGCAGATGTAGCCGAGCTTCTAATCAAGATTGGAAAAGCCGATTTAAATGTTCAAAATATTAATTTACAGACCCCTCTTCATTTAGCCGTTGAGAGGCAACATAGTAATATGGTGAAGTTATTAGTGGATTCTGGAGCAGATATAAGCATTCCCGATAAAGATGGAGACACTCCTTTACACGAGGCTTTACGACATCATACATTAAGTCAATTAAGACAAATGCAAGATCTTCAAGATATGGGAAAATTGTTAATGGGATTGTCTCTTGGTGGTGAGAAACGATCTGCAGCCCACATTGCTTGTTATCTTGTAACAAACGGATCAGATATTCACATCAAAAATAAAAAAGGCCAATCTCCACTTGATTTATGTCCTGATCAGAATTTGATAAGAGCTCTGAAAAGATGCCATGAAAGTTCTCGCTCAGTCGGTACGGAAATAAATGATGAGAACGAATCTACATCGGCGAACAACAGCAGTACGAACAATAATTTATCAGAAATAAACAATCAAGACTCCAATGTTCCCCTTGGACCCTTAATCAACCTCGATGACGATGTTTGCGTTGTAAGCAAATCAGTCACTGCTAACAATAATCCAGTAGGTTTTCATTTTATTCATAAGTAATTTATTTATTTTTAAGTTTATTTTTAATTTTTTGAAAATATTATTTTTGTGACAGAAAAGTTATATGAAATGATTTTTTATTCAAAATAATATCAGAAATTGGATAAATTATGGGGGTTACTTGTAATATTGTTAGGCAAGATTGTGTAACGGATTTGGAGGATTAAGTTGGAAATTATGGGGGTCGTTTAGTCATACACATTCCTACAAGCTCGGATATTATGTAATATAAAAGAGAATTAAGATTATAAACTTTTAAAAGAACAATGTAACGATACAGAGAATTCGAATGTATTATTTGATCCGAGTTATGAGAGAAAATGAGTAGTTAATGATACATTGGTAGATCACAGTTGTATTTCGGATCTTGATTCAATTGTTACACGGATGACAATTTATTGAATCGAAATAACTTGCATTTGTAATGTCATCATGGACCTGCTTGTTCCAGTTCAAAGAGCTTATTAATGCATTTATCAAGGAAATAACTCCTTTAAAATAATAATTGTGGTGGGAAAAAGTCACATTCAACCAAAAAAAATCTTTAGGATATTGTTAAAAGTAAAGAAGGATGTATAATGAGGTAATTTATTCTTAGGAAAAAGAATTAAAAAAGAGAACTAAATAGAGTTGTAAGGTTACAGGACTTATCGGTTCCGAGTTGACAAAATCGGAAGAGCTTCTCAGATTTGAAGTTTTATTTAACAAAACTAATCGAGATAATAATTCTTTGCAAAATTATATTTTAATATTATTTTGCTTAATTTGATTTATTGCGATCATTTTTCAAACTTTGTTGTGTATTAATTTATTTTAATCATAAATTAGTAATAAATGTAAAGTGAAATTCAATCGCAACTGAAAGATATTTGATATATTAGTGCATTCAGGTGACATTGTTATGAAAATATTTGATCAATCATATGAATTGATGATCATTTGTATTATGCTTGATCAGTATATATCAGGGGTATTGTTGGGGGCCGAGATTTGGGAACTGAAAAGAAATCCAATCGTAACTTATTATCAGAGACACATTAGCCAAGATGAGATTAGATCTCTAAAGCATAATATTCGTTTGTGAAATAGGGTGCCGTACACATAGGAAACTTTAGGTTATCTTTTAGCCCTTTCGTGTCTCACTTGATATATATATGAGGGATAAAAATAAGACGACGAGTTTCGAGATAATAATAATCCCATCATCAGGTCACAAAATGCACTAAGATAGTACACTATATGGAAACTTGCCAAAAATAAATAAAATTTATCCAATAAATTATTGGATTAAAATAATTTTTTCACTTTTCTTTAAAATTAAGCAAAATGCACTAAATGCATTCTCGCAAATCAAACATTGGCAGTTATCAATTGCCATTTGAGAAAACGATATGTTTTCTCTATCGTTCCGTACTTTACAAGGTAACGGAGACGTATGATAAAGATGACAACTAACAGCACACCAAAAGCTAATCTTTGAGATGAAACTTCTCACACTCAATGCAATCAACTCAATTTTAGCCTTCCCATCAAACCTAAAACAATCTGAAATCTCATCGATGCAATTTGACTGAAATGTCTGACCAAATGGAAATCTGAGAGAACGTCGTGTTCTCTCAACTGTACCAGGTTTGACACTGGGGACACTCAGCATAATAACACATTTGGCCAATACACAACAATTGTGGGGTCATTAAAATTGGGTATTATTAAGGAACTATAATTATTATTCTGAATTGAAACAAGAGTTTACAAGCAAATTTGAAAAAACCTGTAGTCGCGATAAATTTTTATTCTGCCCCCTTCTTTCACATGTGTCTCTGATAGATTTTACATCAATTTTCAGAACACTGAATTATATTTATTGTTATTGATCATTATTTTGTACAATATATTGAAGTTTATTAGAATGTATGGAAATGTATTTTATTACCAGAACTCGTCTTATTATTATTATCGTAATTCCGAATTCTTAACAATCCCATGTAGAAGATAATGTCGTCCAAAGTACGGCCAACTGTTGGGAAGAAAGAGATCAGTCAGCTAATATTAACCCTTTCACATCGTATAGTTCCATCTGGAATCATGGTCATCTAAAATCGATGCATTAGTACATCTTCAAAATCAGTACCTAATTTATATGTATAAAGTACTTTCAAATTTATTTTACCTGTCACTTCGAAATGTCGTGAAAATGATATTATTCGGTAAAATTGAGAAAATATATTTCCATGCATCAAAATTTATAAAAAATCATAATTTTCCTTTATCTCTTCTAAATGTCCATCCTCATGCGCCTAGTGGTGGTATACCATCATCGAGACCGATATTCAAATATATTATATATTCTGCTGGAAACACAACATGGAAAAACTATTTAATTTTATGTACGTAATTAAGTTTAAACAACACTTTCCATTAACTGTGGGAAAATTAATTGGAATAACTGCATCATTTGGGATTCAGAACTACATATCAATAATCCTTGTGTTTTTGAGAGAAGAAGCCTTGCTAAGGTCAAATATTCTATAAAGAGATGGCAGACAGTTATTCACTGTCGTCCGCGTTGGTTACCAGAATGTCTTTGATATCGCACCCATGTGCCAAATGTCACATTCCTGGATCCCTGCACGAGGACTATTTGGATAACCAACAGCTGCTACTTTAATGTCACCAGACCCGATTTTTCTCATCTCAATTACTAAACTTATTATTTTTGCTGTACAATTCAATGGTTTGTATGGCGCTCGGTCATTTAGTTATAAATTATAATGAATCTTACAAATCCAATCAGATACTTTTTTTTGATTTCCTTCTTATCAAATAGTGAGTTTTTTAATCACAATAAAATATAATGTAAGCATAGTTTGGAGGTGTGAAGTACCAATATTCAATTTAGAGTCAAATACGTGTCTAATTTGAGTGGACAACATTGGGTCTTATTCAAACGACAGATAAACCAAGGTTAAATAACATGTGCCCGTCTTCTATGTCTATACATTAGTTGACGGACAAAACTCAGCTTTAAGAGACGTCGTAGATGTAGTAATTAATGATTTGATAAGATTTGAGTCATATAAACGAAGCTAAAAACGATCGAAACTTGTTAACAAATAAAATACCGATGTGGACTCAAAATCATTTTAATTTCTGAGAATACAGTTTTGATGTTTATTGTTCGACCCAAAGATTTGGTGTCCCATGGTAATTTGAAATATTATTGGAATAGTCATATGTACATAAGCAGCGAAGGTTTTATTACCTTATATTTTCTTCAATCGAAGACATCGTTGTTCATAAGGTACTTTAAAATTCCTTCTTGAAGACCCTTTTAGAATTAACATATTTCTGTTTAATGCAAATAAGTCTTACTTCATAAAATATTTGTTAATACATTCACCATTCATGAATCACACATGATTCATAGGTGAGTAGTTCATAAGTCCTCGGACAGTGAATGTAGTAAAACTAATCCTTGATTATAAATTATAATTGTTTGAAAATTAAAAGCCATTAAATTGACTATTAATGTTATTCACCAAATTTTTAAACCAATGTAAAATGGGCTTTTTAATGTTTTAAAGGGTCTCTTGAATTATATCAATGAAAATAAGATTAACCCACCTTAACTTGGAAATGTTTAATTTACTTGTTATGTTCAAATAATAATTTTTTATTAAATAAAGCTTTTATTTTAATTGTTAATTTAGAATTTTACACAACAAGAACGACAAAGACCGGGAAATTTTAGTGGAATCATTTCAAACCCCTTAGTTTCTACAATGCCTACCAACAGTCATTTGGAAGATCTAATCACTCTTGACAACAATCTTCTTGATGTTGAAACATCAAGGCCCTTAGAATTCGAGGAAGAAGAAGAACAAGAAGACCCCCTTTATATTCTTGATGATGATTTACAGAGTAACAGTGATCCCCTCATTAGTCACAGTAGTTCGCAAGTAGATACAGAATGTCTCTTCTGTTCACAAACTCCACGAAACACTCAACTGAGACCTTGTGGTCATGTTGTTGGATGTGATATGTGTTCCCTTGCATTGAAAAAATGTCTCTTCTGTCAATCATCAATAACCGAACGTGTTCCGATTCGTGAATGTATCATCTGTAGTAGTAAACTGGCACAAGTTACTTTGGAACCATGCGGTCATATGATTTGTTGTTGTGATTGCGATCAAATGGTTAAAGTGAAGTGTACTCTGTGTAGATCTGTGATTCATTCCAGGAGATCTTGGAAAGAACTGTGCAATATTGATGACATTAAAATTAATATGATAGAAAATCAACCAAACAATTTGATCGCTTCAAAAAATAATAACGTTTTAATTGCAAATTCTTCCATCGGTTCGGATCTCGTTGTAGTTAGAAACAATAACAATCAAGCTTCATCTTTACCTCGAAACTGTGACTCTACGATCATGACAATGCATAAGAAAAACTCAAGTTTGGTAAGTTAAGCCTAATAATGTAACCTTATATGTATTTTTGATACTAGACTTTACATTTGAACATTTTTGTTATTAGTACTATTATTATGACACATTTATGAATAAAAATATTGCACTTGGAATTAAATTGACATCAAATACTCTATCAAGAGGAAATTACCCTAATTTGTATCACATTATCAGGCGCGTATACAGAAAAATATTTCGGGGGGCGATAAACTATTATGCAAAGCTTGTTTTCTTTTTTGAGTTTTTATTTTTAAAGTTAAAAAAATTAATTAATTATTATAAAAGTAATAAAATTTATAATACCATCGAAATACCACGAATGCAACTAATATCACTTGGTCATTGTTCATTACTGGCTTTTATAGATAGAAGAATTTCGTTATCTGCAGCATGTTTTATGTTTTGAAGAAGAAAAATTTCTATGTTCTGCAAGACTTATAGGTATTTAAGATCATAATTAAAAATTTTAAAGGGGGAGGGTGGATTTTCTTAAATTTTCAAAATATTAATTGCTTGGGATAGTTCACAAATTATAACTCACACATTTTAACTTATTCTTATTAATAGTCAGTTAAAAAACTTAGAAGTAATTAAGGTCATAATTTAAATTTTTAAAAAATTTTCTTAAAATTTTGGAGAGTTTACATTTTAAACTTAAGAATTTTAAATTATTCTTATTAATATGCAGTTAAAATACTTAGGGCTAATAAAGATCGTAATTTAATTTTTTTCGGGCGGGGATTTATACCCCTAATCCCCCTGAGTACGCGCCTGAACGCTATTATTTTAATCTGACATATTGACCGTCCAATTACAATAATTGCGTTTGACTATGCGCCTCTGTTGTATAAAGAAGTAGCAGCAAAAATCAATATAAATCATTGGAATGTCTGTACTTTAGGGAGGTCATAAAAAAGTCTATCATGTTCAGTACAAAACTGATCTGTATTATAGTATAATGCATTATTTACTCGTTTGAGACAGTTCTCATTGTCATATTATGGATTCCATTAAATGATAACTCGTCACAATTAAAACTGACACTGTCGTGGTCCTTAGACGTTGTACAAAATTTGTCAAGTTAAACTATATTGAAAAGTAATAAAAGAAAGTAATATCAATAATTTATGTATATTAGTGATGGTCTTGTGTCATTCATTTATTATTGTTATCTAAACAATGATGTTTTTTAAATAAGTGTCTTTACGAATGTATACGATATTAACATTTTGTTGTTATACTGGCTCAACCTATTGGTGAATAATTAAAGAATAATGTCAACTGATCATTTGTACCAAGTTTAAGAATCTGTTCGTTTCTTCCTAAACTCAATAATTTTCATGTTACATCATTATATCAATTGATGTAAAGGTTTACTAACTATATTTAGGCTCTAAAATATTTTTGGAAAGTGTAACATAGTTGTATTTTAGTGGTCATGGTTTCATAAGCTAGAAAAATACCCGTTATGTATGACGGAGGAGTTAAATTTTCGTCTTTGAAAGTTTATGTTTGAATTTATAAATCGTAGTTATAATTTATTATTTATTGTCTCGAATTTGGTGTTTAATTTTTCAATTTTTTCAAATTTAATTTTTTTAATTTAAATTTTTTTATAATAAGTAAAAAGAAACTATAAGAATATTAGTGGTAATAATACAAATAATCAGTGATAATAACTCGATAACATCATGGGAAGTGCTTTAAAATTGCAAAAAAAACAGTTTAAACATTTGTAGATAATCGTAAAATAATTTGTAAATTTCCCGTCGTTGTTTAAACGAATCACTTTAATCATCGGGAACTTCACACAGACAGAAATCATAATTCTATTATTGTATTAATTCATTGCACTATATTAACTAACGACGTTTTGTCTACTTCATAATAGTTTTGTTTATTGAAATGAAGAAATAATGGCGTTATGGAAATTATCAGCCCGTATTAGTGCATATAAGGATTAGTCTGGTTATCGTATGGACAAATGTCTTGGTCCAAGTCAAACTGTCTGCTTTGAAAAGATCGACAAATAAGATAGCTTACTTTTCTGTCGGACAACAGTACATGATAAGCAATAGTATATTATTTTTATAGGGTTTTTTTCTAAAATCTAAATAAAATGTGTTTTTATGTTTCTACTTATCGAAATGAATTACGATAATCTATGATTATTTTTATAGCACTAGGAATAATATTGACTAATGTGAAAATTGCTTATTGTGTTCTATCCAGTACATGTACAGCGCCGCTCTCTAACTGGCAGCTACCTATTTTCACACTTGTTTCTTGATTGTTAGTGTAGTAAGTTTATGTCGATGAGAATAATTATAAGGAAGTTATTCTTTCAAAAACTTAAAAATCAATAGTAATATGTATCTGGCAATGTTGTACATTTTCTTATTCCAGAATTTCAAAACTTGAAAATTTTGCATTAAACAATTTTTAGCTTTACCACTACTTTTGTCTGCAAGACAATTTCTAAAGGACACTTTACTTAACAAATAGATTTACAGCTGTGGATCGATTACTTGGCCACCACTTTCGCCTGGCTTGGTCTCACTGGGCCATTTTCTTTTTGTTTATGTAAAAATTGTGGTCTTCGCATCCAAGACACGTTCTTTGGAATAACTGAGCGCAGAGTTGAGTTTTCGATTTGAGAAATTAGCGCAATTATAAAATATTTTTTGGAATGAAAAAGAAACTCGCACGATACATCGAAAAGGAAAACGTCTATAAGGAATATTATGCCAAAATTTCTATTAATTAAAATCAGCTTTTTATGCACTTTAAATAGTTTATCAAACGTTATTTAAGTTTTAAGTTGCACAAGAACTTTATAACTACTCGGTATTCTAGTAATCTGTGTACAACTGTTCTTCTGGACGGAGAAGGAAGGTTTCTTTTGCATTGCCATGATGTACGGTCCTCAATAAAGTTTAACTCAAAAATATATCATGGGTATTTGTATTTAAAAGAAGATTAAATTATTTTTATGTTTTAAAAATTTTGGATTGTATTCTTTATTTATATCTTGTAAAAACTGACCCACTTTATTAAACGAGGAGATAAATATTCAAGGATTTATTTGCTATAAGATTTATATTCTATGATTATCAACTTGGCAACTCTAGAGATGGATTTGTTACCCCAAACGTCTTTGACTATTATAATATAGATTTCCGTATAATTCTGTTTTATGTATTGTCTCATCAGCATCTTTTGACTCTTCTGTGTGAGCCGAATGTCGTCAATAGAACTCAGTGCTCTTTTGAATAATGATTTTAGAAGGTTCTTGGGAAAAAAATCTATGTAGGTTCTAATCCATTCAATGAGTATTTCATTAACTATCCATTATTTATAAAATAATAAAGTATAAGTAATTATTTCAATGTGTCTTATAATACAAATTTTCTCTCAATTGAAATTAATCATATTTGAGTTAAATTAAAGTGGTAAAAGTGTTTTCAAGAGCCACAGAAATCATTGTTCAGCCATCCGAATACAAGATCCCGAGAATACGAGCCGCAAAATGACAGCTTTACAGATTAGATAAAATTGAATTTCTTTTCTAAATTCACAGCTAGAACCAGAATTCCCAGCAAGTATTTGACTAATGTTTTGCTGGCGAAGTGACTTAGTAAGAAAAGCAAGAAATATATTTTAGTTCAATTTAAAATGAGGTTTTACTCAATTAGTTTGAGTTGGTTTATAAGAAACATCGCAAGTAATAAATATTGCCCTTATTCTGCCGGTTTCCTATTAGTTCGGATTATGTGAGGGGTCCTCAATAAATACTTTCGTTTATTCCTCTCATTCTTAATGTATTCCCATCAGACAAGCCGGAGTAATTTCTTTGTCAATAAATTTGGTATTTACATATTTAATAACTAAAATTTGATGAACTCTCATTTAAGATGTTACTTAAATCATTGACTCTGTTACCTCTTTTATCACTTTATTATGATTAAATCTTCGGTTACACTTTTCGAATTCTGGACAGTAAAATTTGCCTCTTTGGTGGTTTCGTTTCGCCTTAGAAAATAGATTAAATTTGCCTTTTACTGTTTATTCTTGTTTTGTCTAGTGACTTAATAAAGTCTTCTTTATCACAACCAGATGTTAAAATATTGATAAATATACATTAATTAATCCTGGTCCAATGTATTCTTGTGATGTAAAACAATTTTATAATGTCCTAAGGTGCCGTATATTGATCTCATTATAGTAATTACTGTTAAGAGAACTCACACATTTGATAGAACATTTATTACATTCACAATTTTTATCATCTTTATGATGATCAACAGTAATGCTTTCACTAGAATCCATCAATCAATTTTCAATATCTCCCATCATAATCTGAACTATACTTGAGAAGATTATTTTATTTAAAAATATTTAATTTAAATTTGATTTGCTAAAATAAAATATTTTTATAGTCATTTTTAAACATTAACTTGATTTTAATTATTTAAAAATTTACAAAAATAAAATCATTAAAATTATTTAAAAGTTGCAATAATAAAAACTAAAAATTTGAATATTAAATCTAATATTAATTTGAATAAATTAGTTTCAGATTATAAGAATTAAAATATTCATAATCCATCTGGTTAGGAGAGGCACAATCCCAAATCAACATACAACATTTAAACATACAAAAACTACACAAAAACATCCACACACTAAATATTCCTCACAATTACTATTAAATGTGCGTAATTATTGCGACCTTTTTTCAACGCAAACATTTACAACATTTTACAAAAGCATTTTTAAATGATTATTCCCGAGTAAGTTTTCCATCTCTAATTCAATTAGTGCAACCAATTTGCTTAGCAGTCGGTTCATTCTTCTATAAAAGGCAATCGAGTCATCCAAGTCGCCGAAAACTTAATTTTCGAGCCAATGTTGCTGTCTTTGATTCACGTAATTGTTTATAAGTGCTCTCGGGGGAAAAATGACTGTTTAGCAAGCAGTTTTAATCTATGATTGGCAATAGATTTTACACCATGACGTCTAACGGGTGTACGTGCAAGATTGGGGTTAGAACACGATATGGTTCTGTTTTGTTTGGTCTTTTCGTCTTGATTGTAGGAAAAATGCGGTCAAATTGAGCCGTATTGACATTGATGTTAGTATTTTATTGCAGTTTGCCGCTTTTGTCCGGAATCCGCAACATCATCATGCCACCAATAGCAAACCTTTTTGAGATTATTTCCCAGTGAATGTATCAGCTTATGTAAACCAAACACAACATGGCATTTTTACAGTAAACGCCTTTCGAAACTCGTTTGTTTAGAGCACCTTGCCAAGCGCAAACATGTTTACGTGTAGGAAGAGAAATCATGATTTATCCCGGTAGCAAATTAAAAAAAAATTCAAAACGTTCGCTTTTGATATCTAATAGTGGGTATGAGACCCCTATAGCAATTAATCATTTTAGTAGTTTTTTAGACGATGAACAATAGTCATAAGGTTCACATGGTAGTCTTTTGTCAACTTTCTATTATGAACATCCTCTTCCACAGTCATCAAAATTATGTCGTCAACCTCTTTCTTCTTTATCTGCAAGGTTCTTAATCCCCCGATGTGAACATATTGAGCTATCTATCAACTTTGTTTTTTTCTGATTGTTATTGTTTCCAAATGTTTCTGGAGATCGCGAAGTGACAGAGCTGCTTTCAAACCATTTTGGAATCGGTAGTATATAACATGGCTAATATAGATATGACTTTTCATTAAAAAAATTTTGGTAAACACTAATTTTAAAAAATAAGACCGGAAAACCCCTTAGCTTATAAATAATAACATTTATTTAATATCTTTATTTTCACTACAAAAGTTCTCATCATCCTTAAAAATATCAATTAGTCCTTTACAAATATCTTCACACTCTTCTTAATATTTTTTCGGTTATTTCCTCATCTTCGCCGTCCCTAAATTCTACATCACTTACTCTCTGGCAGTGAAATATTGATCTTATTCATTCATCCGCATTTTTCATGCTAAAGTTTCATTTTAGTTGAAGTGGTAGTGGATTTTTTACTGTGGATATAATTATACTTGGTGCGCGGTGCGGTTTTACGTTGGAAAATGGCATAAGCGGGCAGTTTTTTTTACATATACGGTATTGTAAAATAGGACTGTAAATTGGCTCTCCTCCTTTCCTGTTGTTTTATTGCGAACATATTATTTAACTTTTTACTCAACAAAACTTTTGTCCTTTTAATAGAATACTCAGTTACTAACTTAGTATTTAATACTAGCTTATAACAATAAATTAAGGTAAACTTTATTTTAAGCATGGAGTGTATTAAGCAAAAAAAATCGAAACTGTTCTAACACGCCCTATATGATGCGACCCTCCCCGGATGAAATAGAGATGTTATGGGAACGACATCAACAATTTCTACCTAGTAGGAAGTAGTGATTGTGTTATGCAACAATCTCCTGGAGGAGTGCAGCCATATTTTAGCTTACCAAGCTATGAAGAGAATTAGCCGTTTGTGAAAATGTAAAATGTGGGAAGAATTTTAAAAGAAGTCAATATTCGGTTGATAAGCAATGAGCACTTCAACATATATTCCAAATTAGTAAAGGAGATTATCGATGATATAAGTCATCGCAACTGAACAAAACTATTCGTGTATGATCAATTGAAAACAAAATTTCACGAATCTAAATAGTGTGAATAATTATCGGTGTTTCGTTTCAAATATGGATATTCTCTTCTGGTTCCAGGCAAGAAATAAGGAAATGTTCGTCTCATTGTGATGTTTGGAGAATCGGCATTAGGGTTTTCTGGTCGGGTCTTAAGATCTGAATTTCATTGATTTTATTTGACAAGATATTCAATGACATTGCAAATACTGTAAACAAGAACAGATCTTCTCATCAACGTTTAATGTTTACAATTCAGTTCTGATGGGTTTTATAGTACATATAGTTTTGGTATGGGATATATTTTGAACTGATCTTGTAATTTTAATGAACAATTGCGAAATAGTGAAACTGGAATTAGATCAATTATCGTGGATGGGAGATCTAAATCAAATTGTCAAATTAGAGAATCTGGGTCATAATTGCTTGTCTTGTTTCCTTAGAATATAATCAAAGTATTAAATAGATAATATATTAATAATGATCAGGATAATGGTGAGCAGTGAAGCGCATTTTCAGTCATTTATCTAATCAACCGCGTCAAGCCTGACAAAACATGTATTCACCTATATACATGTATATTATCCATGAAATCCAAATTGCGATGAATTAAAATTACTTTTTTACATTTCTCCAAATGGCATTTGTTTATCCATTAAAGAAACGTTTTTCTAACACGAGAAACAAGAAGATTTTAATTAAAAGATTAATTTTCTTGAATTTCTATTTTCAAATATCTCTGTTGTGTTTTTGCTAATGGAAATTGAGAATTGATGGATCAGTGTAAATGGATGTTTCCGACCCGACTAATGATGGCTAATGCACATTTGCCTCGATCTAGAGACATGTGCCACACCATACCCAATACGGTTGGTTCCACTGGTTGCCTACCCATTCACATGTCTTCTCACCCCCTTTGTCTCATCAACTGGAATTATCAATTGAATTGGGGAAATTTACCATCGTTACTGTTGTTATTGTTATTACTGAACTTGTGAAAATGTAGTTTAGTCTTTGCTAACTTCTGACATTCTTTTAATTCGAAGACTAATGAATATGAAAATGTTGTTGTTAGTTCGGTAGTCATGGATCACTGCGTGCACCTTTTCCCAGAAACATTACTGGTAGTAAATAATTTGTTTTTTTATGTCGTGTGACTCTCGCATAGCACAGCGGTCAAATATGTAGATTTGTTAATACTTAAAAATTTAAATAAAATAAAGTAAATTCTTGAGCGCAGTTCTGCTGTTAATTCAATGACCCTTTAATTAACATTGGGAATGGAAATTATATAGAATGAACTATTGTGTTTGCAACAATAGTTAATGTCTAAATTTATTTCAAGATACAATTGTATTTCAGATACAACGAGAAAACATTCATTTTGTTTTTCCTAAAAATAACAACCATCTAATGTATTTGTTACAATCTATTACTATCTATCTTTCCATTTATTATTCTACGATAACCGATCTCCGGGATCAGACTTCTCCAACTTGTTCACTGAATTATTTGACTGTTTGCTAGTGACAGGAAATACCGTTCAATTAATATAGATATTTCCGATTAAGTTAACTAAAGGTTTCATTTTTTATATTTTTTATTTTGTTCTGACATTACCTGATACTGTGGCTGTATGGTTGGTTCGATTTAACGGTCAGCTCTTCAGGCAGATACTTGAATATATAGAGTGGTTGACCACGCTCCTGACTACTGACCTAAGCTTCCGTGCAGTCCAATTTATACCGACACTGCTAAGACTAGATAAATCACTCGTTTGTTATATTTGCTGATTCATTCATTATATTTATTAATTTCGTCAGTGGTTTTAATTATTTATCAGAAATATTTATGAACATCGGTTTTATTTCAATTGTTTTACTTCGACGATGTTATGTTTATCTTTTGGCATTCTGAAACGGTCATTGTTTTTTTTCAAATTTATTAATGAATGTTTTTAAACTTAAATGCTCCTTTGTATTTTTTATGGAACGTTTAATAATAATATTAAGCAGAACAATACTGTTGTAATTCATAGTAAAGTATAAAGGCGAGAGGATCATAGATAGTGTATCATGTAGCAATTTGTCACAAGATCTGTATGAGATATAGCTTGCATATTTGGGTCTTTACCATTATTTTCCTTTCAATATATGAAAATTCGAAAAAAAATCACATTATATTCAAAATTAATCAAATTTAGTCAAGTTTCTGACTAAAATAAGGTGGTATCCTTCATAGAAGCTTCAAATTGGCATTTTCTCAGCTTTTGACGTGTCTTCTAGGTTAAATAACAAAGGTAACTATCTAAATACTTATGATAAGTTTCGAACCGTCGCTTATTTCTCATTTGCGTAAAACATTACTTTTATTTAATTTTCGTTTAATTTTTATAAATATTTTTATTATATCTTCAAATGAAAGAAAAAACTGTTTTGAATAGTAAATCTGTTTTTTGTGGTACTTAAATAGTTTCACATAATAAAATAAATCTGAATGAATGAATGACAGAGTTTTGTTGAGTGTCAATGAAATGTCAGCATGAGAAATACTAATTGAAAGTTTGATAAAAGAGATGGTTTTGATCAATTGAAGTAGAAAATATTGCGCATATTATGGTGTGATGCAATAACATGGACAATACATGAATCAATTAAAAAATTACTATCTGAATGGTTAATTAGTCATTTTGCACCAAAACGAATTTGTAATTACCCCCAAATTATCCTTATTTATAAATTAAATAGAAAACAATTTAACTCAAATTTGTACTTTGCTAAATTACATTAACTAAATATAATATATCTTTGTATATATATCTTTAATATATCTTTGTCATGAGGAATTTTGAACAAAAATTTATTGATTTTCTGGACTCGGGGTATTTCACTCTTCTTTAATTTTCTCGTGTTAAAATCAACACTTGGGTAGTTTAAAAGTCCTTTTTTTAAATCAGCAATCGACACCGAATTATCCAATCAAAAATTTCCAAGTAATACCGAATATTTTAAGATTCTACCATGATTTCACAGTTGTAAACAAACTAGTAAATCAAAAAATTAAATTTTTTATATCCATTCTTTATGCAAACAGAACTCTGCTTTTCCAACAAAGTTTTTAAATTTTAAAAGATTTAACATTTAAAAAATTTAAATTAAAAAACACATTAAAAATGAATATAAACTATTTATAATTTATAAGTAGATATTTTTCAATTAATATTGTTCTGAAACTCCAAATTTTCAGTTTTTATCCCATTTTGGAATCTTAAAAAGTTTTTTTCCATCAAATTTTCACATCATTTATTGTCCTCGAGAATGAGTAAGTTTATAAAGTTTGAAGAAAATTGATTGAGTAAAAGGCCTTCACAAATAGGTTTCTAAATTCCATGGATACATATATACACCTATATGTATAGAAATAAAGCTAATAAAAAGAATGGAGAAAATCATCAGCCACTAACGGTTATCCATATGTTCTTCCATTATTGAAAAAATATATATTGAAAGTTATTATTCTTACCCATCCGTATTAAGCTTCAATTTGATGGATATTCGAATATAAAATTGTACTTAGATGTTATTCCAGTGTTTGATTTAAATATATTATGTTGGGTATTACAATTAAGTCTCGTTTCTATCTTTATTTATATTAAACTACTAATCTGACTCCAAATCAACCAAAAGGTTTCTTCTAACTATAATATATGAAGAATGAACAAGACCTTTTAATAATAATTTATTCTGCAAACAACAATTGAAGTACAAATATAAATTCAACTCTACCAATACGCTAAAATTAAAAGATCACATTTCGATCAAACAGTTATAACAACTTCTTAGTTCGAGCGATGCTAGAATGATTTATTTAAAACTTATCTTCTCCTTTATAGGATACTAATACTTTCTTAATATTACAATTTATTTAAAGCTTAACTTCTTTACAGGATACTAAAAACTTTTCTTATTATTTTTTTAGTTTAAAAAAAACGATAATAAAAGAAATTAACAAACAAGTTTACCGCACATATAATTCAAAGTTAATTTTTTTTGAGTGATCAATTGTGTGGGGAAACTGAAATAACTATTGTTTATATACTAGTTTTTTCTAACCTTGAAAATTGAATAACTAAAACAAATCTCAAAATATTTTATAAATTTTATTAAAATACTATTATAATAATCAAAAAATTATTAATTTTAACCAGCGAATTATTTTAAATTTTTTATTAGATTTTAAAATTTAATTTACATTTTACGGAACCCCAACAATATATATATATAAAGTAAGATAATAAAAAAATGGAAAAATATAATCAGTTTCTTGAAGTATGTATAAATTTCCTATGTAAACACAATATCATACTTCCTGGAGAAAGACAGTCACAAATGTAATGATACGGAAAAGAGAGATTCTATTATTCTCTTACATTATAAATGTTTTAAAACTTCAATTGAAAACGTTTATTTGTCCAACTACTGGACGCAAGGAAAGGAATTAATAAAATGAATTTCTAAAAGTTATTTTACAAATTGATAATTTCTTATCGGTTTGAATTTCGTATTCACCTCTTCTTTATGGAAATATTCACTTTTAAATGTTACCAAACTTGAAACGAGTTGAGTCCTCGAACTAGTGTTTGAATAAGGAATATCCTCCGACAAACCAGGGTTCGATGATGTTCTATGTCATGTTTACATAGCAGTTGAGGTGGTGTTGGGATGCTAGTTTTTATGATTGTGATTATTAATAATAGTAATAATAATGATAAAATTATCTCATTAGAATGGTGATATACCAAGAATGTTGATGAATAACGGTCAGGTAGACCAAAATAAAAAGGATAAAGATTATAAGAAGTTAGAGCAGCAATACCAAGACATAAAAGAACTGGTGGGTTATCTGTTGTCCATATGAAGTGTGAGCATAGTTTGAGTTTAGACCATGTGTCCGGTGTGCATGGACAGGGTGCGGAAAATGGTGTTCATGTGCGGTCACTGCAGCTGCCAGTTGTGTGGAGACAAGCTTGAAACATGTCCGATTTGCCGGGAGGCCATCACAAATAAGATCCTCCTCTATTGAGTTGCAAGTATCACTTGCGGGACGCCATTGTCAATAAGAATCGATTGATAATCGTGATAATCTTGATCAAAAACCATTGTTATCATTACTTCTGAGTAGCATTTTAGAGAGTCTGAGGATTGATACCGTGTTGATGTTTCATTTCGAGTGGCGAGATTGAGTGTTTTTGGGTTATTTTTCGTCACTTTCTATTTGTCAGTAGTTATTGATATTGTGATATGTATTTGTCTTTTGGTACTGTTTTAGATGATGTGTTTTTTATTCATTTATTTTTAATCTGTGTCACTTTTTTATTAATTTTATCATTGGTTATTTGTGTACACGCACAATCATGACTCCGGGCCGGGATGACTCCCATTGACACTTGACTGATCCTTTGTTTGTTGAGAATGAATATTGACATTGTTTACTCAAAGATGGTTTTTGTTGATTTACTGAGAGACTGTAGCGAGGAGCGAGAGAGACTGTGTTGGGGCGGCCCTGCGTTGACAGCAAACACGTCGGGCTTAATGGATGAGCCAGGTAGACTGGAAGAAGGGCTGCAGAAATACATGTTTCTGTGGCTTTGCATTTTGAAAAATACTTTTATAAAAAACACTGAAAACTTATTTTTAATATGGAAAAGTTTGTTAAATTCTGGTAGAATATAAAGATTGTTTGTTTATAATGCCAGTAAAAGGTGACAAATAGAAGGAATGAAATGCAATTGGGATACTTACAAAAGTATGGGATAATTCTGTTTGGTCTGTGTATTTCAAGTCTTACTTTCGTGTTAACTGTAGTTCTATGCGATTGTCGTTTCCAAGGTGAATCAAGGTATAAAAGCAGTAACAGTTTTTATACTGGAATGCGAGGGGGGATTATATTTTCCTGATTATCTTTCGAGCGGCAAGAGTTTAGAAGATTTGTAAACTTTAAATCACTTTCTACGTCATATTCATATACCGTTTAAAATAATGTTTCATGTTCGTTAATTCTTCACCGAAATCTAAGGGTGTCCTAAGTTAATTATCATTTGAAGTCCGTTTGGTACATCATGATTTAAAATGTTCAATTTTATTCAGTTTTGTAGCCCGAAACAAATTGATAAACTTAACAAAAATTCAAAAGGCATTTTTATCATTTGTACTCCATGACGTTGCTGATTTTCCAGACATGGAATTTGTGTACTTTGTCATTAAAATTAAATTTAAACTTTAATAAAATTATTATTTTTATTTTATGTATTTTTAAATTGATTATAATCGAATATTCACTAACCCTAATGGGGCCGAAACTATTTCCTTTAGAAAAAATGAATTTTTGATATTAATTCTGGTTTATTATATCTAAATAACTTGTTCTACATTAAAAAATATTTTTTGTTTCATA
>MQRK01134495.1:0-10311 GCA_001938485.1 Girardia tigrina | reverse complement strand
AATGTTCCATGACTGAACATTCCACCCTAATGATCCTGCCATTTATATTCAGCCGAACCCACTCAAACACCATTGAACCATGTAATAAACCCTTTTTAATCCCCAAATACATGTGGCTATACTCGATCATTTCGGTCAAGGGTTGGTCGCCGGCCCGTTCCAAATCCACCTGCAACTCGAAAGGCAGCCCAGCCATGAATGCAGCCTTTGTTAGATCGTCGACCTTTGTTGCTAACATCTTCACCTGAGACGCATATTCATCGATAGTCTCGCCCTCGTGATACTGTAAGTTTATCAATTGACTGTACGCAGAACGTCTAGTCAGGCCGAACGAATTATTTATTATCTTGAAGAACCGATCGCAGCTTATTTGCGTCTTCTCGTCCGATTCCATGTAAATGTTCAGTGCAACCCCGGATAGTAAAAAAAAGGAGATACGGGGCTAGATCAGTAATCTTCCGGATTTTCATGACCATTTCAAATTTCTTCTGCCAAATATCGAAGCTGATGCTTCCATCGAATTTTTCCAAAAACTCCAAAACAATTTTCATTATGCCCGGATAGCTTGCAACACGCAAAAAAGTTTATTTTCAAAACACTGTTTAATTGATGATATTTAAACAAAATATTTATCAAAAATGCACATATTAAATATTTTAAATAATTAAAATATCTAATGTCCAACAGTTTTATAAAGTTAAATTAAAAAAATTATTCACTCAATTGACAATAATAATTATTGTTAATAATATTATAAATCTGATTTTAATATTTACTAAATTTTAAAGTCAGACAAGAAATACGAGTCCAATTGATTCAGAAACATTTAGAAATCGAGTCAGTTTTATTTTTCTTGAATCGAGGCAATATATTTTTCACGAGTCGCGAGTCGAGTCGATTTGAGGACTTAAGTTGCGACTTGAGTCAACAACACTGGTACAGTTTATCAAAAATCATCAAGTTCCAGCAAAATAAAGTATATATCAATATATTCATTGAAAGCTAAATATTTGAATACATAACATCTTATTTGAATACATAAATAAGAAATAACAAAAATTTTAAGAATTCACTTCAAAGATTTAATAATATTGAGAAATATTTGATTTTATTTTAACTTCTATGTTTAAAAACTTTAAAAATGTAATTTAAGTCGGTAAATTTTATAAAATTCATCGTTCTTAATCTTGATTTTATCTTTAATGTGCAATTTAATTTATGTTCGTAATATATCATATTATAATAAAACTGATTTTATATATAATTATTTCGTAAATTTAGTCCTCAGAATTAAAATATTTTTTTATTTTTTCCATGCTTTATATTAGCTTGGTTTATACATATATATAAACCTGTTTTTGAAGGCTTTTTACTCCATCAATTTTCTAAATCTTTGCCCACTTACTCATTCTCGATGACAATAATTGATAACGTGAAAATTACATCAAAAAGTTTTTCAATTTTCCATACATTTTATAATAGACGAGAAATGTATGTTATTGTTTTCACAAATTTTGTTGCCCAAGTAGAGTTCTCTCGCATAAAGCATGGATATAAATTTTTTTTTGATTTATCAGTTTGAAAATAGTTTTTCATATAATTACCGGCTTCTAATGATAATTATCCATGTGTTCTGGATCAAAATATCTGACTTTATTTATATATAATTAAAAATATTAATTTACCCGAGACGAATTTTTCCTGATCCTAAATAATTTCCGGTCAGGGTAATATTAATAATAACAAGAACATTATTTAAATAATATTTGAAGATATTTATTTATAAAAAATATATTATTGGTCCCTTTAAAGTTTTTATTTATTTAATCATCCTTGTAAAAAGTGATAGGAAAATGAAATTTGAAAAAAATGATTTAACAAAAACTTTTTAAATTTAAATATTCAATAATTTTCGATTAGTTAATATTTTCCGTATCACAATTTCAATAATATTCGTAATAACTATGTAACTATATGTTTACTTTTCAAGATCGACATTTTCGACCGTTTGTATTCGAACATGTGTCTATCTGTTAACATCTTTTAGTAAACATACGTCTCATTTTATGTTTTTATTCACATCTCTGTGCAAAGATTTAGACTGAAACTTGAAAACATCTTCGAATTAAACATTCCTTTAACCCCAAGATTTCGAATAGAATATTTTTAAAAATTAAAAGATATCCACAAATTCGAATCATAAAATGTACCTAGAGATGAAAAAATATTTTTTACTTACGTGTGTATTGCACTTCCGATGCATTTTTTTCTGATGTTTGTAAGTTGGGTGGATTTACCAGAATGGGTAAGCCGGGAGTCTCTATCAACTGTAATAATCTGGAGCAAATTCCAAAATAAGCCGGATATAAGGCATTCATTTTCAATAAATCCGAAAGGTTGTTAAATGCATCATTTATTGATTTTGAGTTCAAAAATGTACAAAAATCTATCAGATACTTTTGGCAACTTTTATATGGTAAGAATTCAATATCTTGTAAAGAATTAGGATAATCCAAAGGCTTTCTAATGGAATTATGATGTGACTTGCGAAGTGATCTTTCTCTAGTGGGGCTGGAAAGAAGAATTATTACTTAATCGAATTACATTATCAATTATCATTTTATACTCAATTCTTTAATTATTTTAACTTAACATGTTTATTAATATTCCTCAAATTCATACAGTATTTCTTTAGGGTTTTTAATATTCATATAATTTTTAGCAAGTAAAATAATAAATTATCTTATTCGTTATTTTTTTATAGTCTTTCCTGTTTTGTTGATTAAATAAGTCCCTACATGACATGTTTATATACATTCTCTTTATTGATTTGTATTGGGTCAATAAGTTCTTTCAGTTTAGTTTTTGCAGATTATTAATCAGCTCGTAAAGAAATAAAATATATAACATAATACCGTAATTAGGCAAAGTATTTTAAGTTTTATGATAAAACCTTCAACTGAAAATTGTTTTTAGTGCTTTTAATAGGTAGTAATTCTTTATTGTAAAAATGAGTGTATATAGTGGTTGTAAAGTTCCACGAGCAACGACCAACAACATTGTCAGAGAATAAGATATCAAAATCAATGAAGCACCGATCACACGAGTATACAAAAAACTTTAAGAATTCGGAACAATATTGAAAGAAGGAGGATGAAGGAAAACCAGTTAAAACAGAAGAGAACATTGAAAAAGTTAAAATTTATTTTCAAGAAAACAATGTATCCAACAAAATACAAGCTACGTCAGTCTCCGATATTAAGAAATCGTATTGTTTGATTTATTTTGATCTTGTATTGAAAAGAAAATGAATATCGATCTTCATTATTTGTTGATTAATTAAACAAGCGTATGAGCAGACTATTGGATATGCTTCAAACTAGTTTCCAGCAACCGTTCCGAAAATCATTCAATTCAAAGGCAACACCATTTCAAACCTCTATATTCGCTCCGAGTGCTGCTACAGAAGTTCCTCCACTGGAGTTTCACCCGGAACTTATGATGTTGATGAATAGCTCTATTCTCTGCCTGTGCCTTGAGGTCAAGGGTAGAAAGAGTATTTTCTACCTACGGCTTTGTGCATTCCGACACTTGCAATCGACTCACCACTAATAAGGCATAAAAACGTGCTTTAATCTACAGACTTTTAAACGAAAAGTGATTTTCTGTTTGACTTTTTCTTACATTTTCGAATTAGCATCCACTTCCTTTGTTGACTTTTGTTAGAGTACAATAATTATATAGTAGCCGATCATAGGTGAGAAATAACCACCAATCAGTTTGACTTGATTTAACAAAACTCTGCTTACTAAAAAAAACCTGATTTAAATTTGATTTTTTTAATTTAAATTGTAAAAATCGATTTTTTTAAAAAATCATGTAATGCAACACTGCATGGGGATAAATTGTTACGGTAAGTGAGTAATGTTTCCATGTTATACATCATTTCATGGGAATTTTGCTACTAAATTCTGTAATTTAATGGATTAATTCTAATTTGTTTGAATAATATAGTTTTTGTAAATCGAAAAAATCATCTTATTTTACAAATTCATATTTAAAATCAAAATTGAAATTTTTTCAATCCGTTCATAAAATGTTCATAAAAAATTATGTTCAGCAATTGAAAATTTTTAGAACGATATACCCGTCCGGAAAAATGATTGCATATTCAGAATACTGAAATCTAAAGAAAATATATTAGGTCAATGCATAAGTTTCCAACCTTTGATAAAAAATGGATGTACTTCTTTAATTGTCCCCAAAATCCACATGTTAATTTTTTTATTATTCTGGAAATGGATACCAATAAAAATCACATACGCCACTGTATATTATTTATGTGTAATCTTGGCAAAAAGGTGTCGCAAGCGAAGGAAGAAATTTACTAAGCATATGGTACAGGTTCTGTTGGCTTTACACCGATCAAAGAATTGTACGCCAAGTTCGAGAAGGGCGAATTCAACCTGGAGGACCAGTGACGAAGTGATAGACCGAAAGAAATGGAGGATGACGAGATTCAGGTTCTTTTAAAAGAGGATGATGGACAGTCAACCCGTGAACTGGCCGAGCGTGTCATAGCTAACCATTCGACAGTCCTACGGGGTATGAAAGCTCTAGGAAATGTGTAGAAAACAACAAGATGAGTCCCACATGCTCTCTCACCCGAAACAAGGACGATAGGATAAATATTGCCATGGATCATCTAACCCGCCACCAGAGAAACTCGTTTTTATGGAGAATCGTCACTGGGAACGAGAAATGGGTGTATTATGATAACCCAGAACGAAAGAGGCAAAGGGTAGACCCCGGAACTCCATCAACCTCCACCCCCAAACGCAATATTCATGGCAAAAAGGTCATTTTGTGTATGCAGTGGGATATGAAGGGCTTTCTTTATTATGAACTGTTGGATCCCGGGCAAACGGCTACCACACAACGCTATTGTGATCAGCTATTTAAGCTGAACGAAAAAATCAGAGTTAACGAAATAAGTTGACCATAGTGGATGGAAGGTCATACTGCTGCATGCAAACGCTAGACCACATGTTGCGTCGGCGACGAATAATATGATTTTAGCGCTTGGATGGGAGGTTCTACTGCATCCGCCCTATTCACCGGACTTGGCTCCAAAAGATTTTCATATATTTCGGTCTCTCCAACATTATCTCGCTGGACAACATTTCGAAACATGCGATGAAGTCAAGAAATGTATAGATGACTTCATTGATTCGAAAGATGAAGACTTTTTCACCAAAGATATCTATTTGTTGACATAAAGATGGCAAAAGACCATAGATGCTAATGGTGAATACTTTGAAGATTAATGGTGCGCCACTTTGATTTAAAAAATAAAAAGCTTTAATTAAAAATGGTCGGAAATTTATGCATCACCCTAATAACTTCATCGAAATCATCAGTATACCTATAGTCATGTCCCTAACACAATTTATAAGATATGAACAATAAATTTTATTAAATATTCCCCGATCCACACATAATCTGTCGTAACTTCGAATTTGGGATGCACTTGCTAATCCAAAATTTTTTCCGACTAATGTCAAACCTCCATAAATTCAACCTCTATAAATTCCAAAAAAATCTCAAAAAAAACTCTTACCTCTCTAAATTCCAATACAATTTTTAATTAAGATAATTTTAAATATATTATAAAATAAATAAAATTAAAAATTAAAGATCGCAAAAATAAACATTTTTTATAAAATAATACTATGTTTTTTTGCCCAATATTTTCCTCTAACTCTCTAAATTCCAAAAAAATAAAATTTTTGATTGGAATTTAGAGAGGTTTTACTGTATCATATTTTCCTTATTACATGATTTGATCTTAAAAATCATTTGTTTTATTATGTAAATATCATTCTTAAAAAAAAGATTTAAATTCTTCAAAAACAGACCGCAATAAATATAACTTAATCTAACATAATTCGAATTTTGAAATATAAACATGAAAAAATTTGATATTAATTTAACAATTTTCAATATCGAAATATAATAAATGTCAAAAAAATAAATCATTGGAACATTTGTGGTAATTCACGTTTATTATCCCAAAATCAGAAGAGTGAAACATTTTGTTAATTGTGAGAGAGAAATATTTATACATATTGATAATTAATACATACAGAAAAAACATCGAAAGGAAAATAAGTATCAACTGCAACTAGAGAACGAAGAAACATTAATTATTTCCACGCATAATTATTATACAAAAAACTGATTGAAAAAATCGCAAAAATTGTGGAATTCAGTTTCGAGATTTTGACATCCATATTAAAGTTAATATAATTTGTCAATTATAAAATAATGATGAAAACTCCTTTAAAAATAATTATATATATATTGAAATATTTTTCTTTTCACTCTTCATTAATATGTTTTGGACAAGAAACATGTGTTATTGCCAGACAGTGCACAGTGACAACTGATTGATGTATTGCACCATTTTATGACACTAAACCACCACAATCCACCATTATTACCTTATGTTATGAATTTCTAGAAGTCGTTTATATTCTTTCAGTTTATTTAATACTTCTTTCATTTCGAGCATGGTTGGCCTGTTGTAAATTCGATCAATTAAGGATATTTGAAAGATCCTTGTCATCTTACTTGCTTTCTGATTCTAGTTTCATCAATTCTAACTTTTCCGTGATTATCTGCTTTTCTTTCTGAACGTTTTCGATTTCTTCTTGTAATTTCTGTATAAAAATTATTTGAAATAAAATATTACATTTGAAAAATATTTTATAAAACAAAACATTCCTTATATACCATTTTCCAGTCAATTACAACATTTTGTCAGTCAATTGCAACATTTAAATAATATATGAGTAATATTAAATGAATTACATATAAAAATAAAATTAATAAGAAATAATTCAGTTTGTAACAAACAGTTGTAACAACACGATGGAGCAGCCGTGTAGATAACTGTGGTGTGTTATTAAAAACACTTCCTGTAATGGTCGCTACAATGACAAACGTCACTCTGGACGCCTCGTTTGATCGCGGTATAGTCTGTGATGCATCATCCCTCTTAAATGCAATTGATTTTAAATTCTGCCTCTGTCTCACAGTCATGAGTAAATTCTTAGAGCTCTGTAACATTTTTTCTAAGGCTCTACAAAGAAATAAAACCCTACTATGTCCACCGCGTCATCCAAAATGAACACACTTATTAGTGCAATCAAAGAGTAACGTTCTGAAAAGGTTTTTGATCTGATGTGGACAAAAGCCGAACAAATTGCTGACGTCAATGACGTTCAATTTAAGGAGCCACGGCAAACATCCCTGCATCCAAACGTCACGTACCGGTATTACTCGCTGGTCGACAGATACAAATGTTACTTTTTCTATGGAACTATTGACCTGTTTTTGTCAGCAGTGACAAGCCGTTTCGATCCAAATGTCCCTCCCTTGTTGTCATGCCTTAAATGCTTGGGTTGTCCAAACATATCTCATCTAGACCAACTAGAAACTTTGATGTCCTTTTATCGAGATGACGTGAATGCTTCCAATTCTCGGACTTAGTATCGGTCGTTCTTACGTGAAATACTTGAGAAGGGTGAGATCCATTCTGTATTCATCCACATGGTTAATCGTGGCCTTACAACAATCTATTCTTATCTGGTTACATTTTATCGTTTGTTGCTTACATTGCCGGTCACCTCAGCATCCTGTGAACGGTCTTTCTCTATTCTCAAATTATTGAATAATCACGTTCATACAGTATAAATTTTATACGCAAGATATTTTTCTTTTGAATAAACAATTACAAATAAATTTTTTTTAACTTTAAGTATTTTTAAATAGAAGAGGTCTTATACGCTGAAATATGTTAAATTCTAGTTTTTGCTATAAATTTAAGAGGAAGTCTTATATTCCGGACTTTAAGGTACTTCTGTTTCTTCCATGATGAACAGAAATCTTAAACGGTATTACAAAGTTTAGGAACATGCTGTAAACGGTGAAAATACCAAATTCGTCTTACGGAACTCAAAGCGATTTATATAAAATTGCAAAATCATTCAACCGTATTGATTATGAATAATGAAAACATTCATCGTTACAAAATCTTCTCTTCCCCTTACATTAAATCCAATTGAAAATTTTCTCAGTAAATCCGATTATCAGACAGATGTATTAATGAAGAACATCTTAAAGAGAGCATATAAAAGAGAGCATTTACTGAAATAACTACAGTTGATTTTAAAAGACATTGTGAGGATTTAGCGAACTCATAAATTTTTGAATATTTAAAATTAGCAAATATCTAAAATCAAAAGTTCCTGAAAAGAATTATAATTAAAAATATCTCTAATTAATTTTAAAAAGTAATTCTCAGAAAAATGTTAATAAATTTTATTTCTAAAAATGTAATTTTTAAAATAGATTGTCATATAAATAAATGTTTAGAGTTATGAATTCTATTCTTCACCTCGAACCCAACAGACATTATATGAACTTACTGGTCTTATTTTACCAAAATTGAAAATTCGTGCAAATCTTGATTTTTAAATAAAGCTTTGTATTATTTTTGTCTAAAGTTTAAATATTTTAAAAAAACTTAACTTTGTCTTAATTGGTTACATTAAGGACATAGTTAAACGGGAAGCGATGTAAGTGGTTGCAAAAACATAGAAATTGATCGAAAAACACTGTAAAGTAATAAAATAATTTGTCTAATAAAAATACCTTTATTAATTGCTTATATTCGTCTGACAATTCCATTCTTGACGAGTGACGTGGTGAAGAATGTTCGACTGAAACCATGGGTTTATCGTCAAAAGGTATATTAAAACCCAGACTAGAGAAAAAAGCTAAATGACTTTCTAGCTGTAGAACTTTGTTTTCATAACTTTCAATTATATCTAGCAATCTGAAGTAAAACATATTCATAACAATAGATAAAATATTAGTATACAAAGTAAACAATAAATATAAAGTCAATGGTTAAAAGCCTTAATCCATTTACGTAGGCCGTCCTTGTTTAGTAACGCTTAGAAAAGTAAACATTCAACGACGTGGGAAGAATTTTAATGATATTTTAAAGTTTTCACTGGTTAATTTTAAGAAAGTAATTCAAACAATACTGTAATAACAAGTGTACAAGATAGAACATTAAATTTCTTTATTTTATTTACAACAATTTCACATGTGATTATTAATCTCGAACTGCCATTCAGATTAAAATAAAAAATTTAAACAATTTTAATATTTTCATTAAATTTTATGTAATTAATTATTTTTGTTTAAATACTGTTTTGAAATGCGCCTTTTCTAAAATCATCGTTATAATTACATCGTTATAATTCCAACCATTGTGCCGAATGTTGTCGATTGTTGTAAAGAATCCACTTCTCATCAATCTTCACAATCCACTTGAGAAACGGGTCATTCTTGTTGCGCAGAAGAAGCGCGGAGCCACCTCAAAACGACGATTTTTTGACATTCGTTCACTTCGTGAGGCACCCATTTATCGAGCTTTTTCGACTTTCCAATTAGCTTCAAGTTCCGAGCGACCATTGAGGGATCAACGTTAAGCTCTTCTGCGAGTACCGGAACAGTTGTGCGTGGATGGGCTTCCACCAGCTCCTTCAATTCGTCATTATCAATCGTCGATGGGCAGTTGATAGGAGGCTCATCTTCCAGACTGGTATTGCCAGAGCGAAAATTTTGATACCAGCGCTGCACCATACATTCATTGACACTTCCCTTGCCCCAAACTTCGTTGATGTTTCGAGTGGTTTGAGCTGCATTACGCCCTAGCTCGAACTCGAAGAAGTAAATGTTGCGAAAATCACGTTTTGACATCTGCAATTAAAATCCAAATTATTAACAAAGGAAACATTATAATAAGTTTTAGACAAATATATCTGAAAGAGTATAAATTAAGCTTTCGAATGACTCATAACATCATACATGCTTTAGACGTATAACAGTGCGGTAAATACAAAAAAAAATCAAAAACCTACATTCCTTTTGCAACCTAATAGATCAGCTGTTGCATAAAGTGATTATACAATCACCTATCTTTAAAGGTTCAGCTCTGTAATTGTACAGTGCGTTCCAAAAGTCTGTTCGCACCCATTGAAATTTTGATTTATGCTATTTATTAATTATTTTAATTTGTTTAAATGCTTTAATTTAAATAATTTTAGTAAATTTAAATGATACATGCATCACGAAGTACAGTGAATAGAATTTTGATAAAGTACGGCTTAAAAAGTCATTATGCTGTTTGCAAGCCTTTATTGAATGGAAAGCAACGAAAAAGAAGAGTTGAAT
>MQRK01134486.1:0-12378 GCA_001938485.1 Girardia tigrina | reverse complement strand
ATATGTAAAATGTTTTTAATTGAGTCGGTTTTAGGCCCTACTTTGCTTACTGTACTTTTCAAATTTTAACAAACTTTTCTAACATAAAACATTTTTCATTGATACTTCATATTTATTTGACTTACACTGGATTCTTGCTTCGATTCCAAGATATCTATCTCTCACAACCACTTTAACCTATTTTATTTTAGTTACCATTCCTGGAAAGGTAACAAATAAAATATTAAATCTTGACTTAATTAAATCTATTTTCAACTATGGCTCAAATATAGTTTAAAATACACTAAGGTTAAAAAGACCACTGTGAATCGTGTTATAGCTTGTGGACATCGCGGAGTACTATTATTATTTATTAGTATTTATTATCCTTACATTGTCAAAGGAATAATATAAATGATTCTACAAAGTTCCAAAACGTTGTCTTCATTAATTTACATCTCTGAGAAGTCCCTCAAAAGTGTTTAGATGATGTAAATCCATGAGAAAATCTCTTTCGCTCTCGGTTACATGTCAATATTTCCGAACAGAACAAAGTTCATAACACTACTGAATTCAACCCCGATGAAGTTATGTTACGCGGCTATATTATATCTAACTGTGCGTGGACTATGTGCGATCTGTTCCCCAACATGATATACATATGACATCTATTTATGGTAATTGTGATACCTCACTTGTGACAATCGGACCGCATTTGATTTTATTTTTTTGTACTGTGCGTGTTTGTACTTAATTGTTCTTGATTGTGGTGTGTGATAGGTTCGTAATTGTCTTTCTTTTGGTTTTTTCTTGGATAGAGTATTTTTGGTTCAATGCAAAATGGACAATAAATATTAACCTTTGAGAATGGTTTATTTGGCGTGACATGCGGAATTTTGTCAATTTTAGTATGTTTGTCAGAAGAATGTAAAATATTGGTTTACTTAGTGAGAAATCTATTCGTTAAAAAATGAAAGCATGATCTATCCTCTCGACAGAAGAATTATCAAGCAACATTCTACATTTTCTATAAATGGAGACAAACAGAAAAAAAACCAAGAATAAAATGTTAAAGAGGAAATTTTGGTAATTAAACCGGGTGAAGAAAAAAACAAATTATCATTTAATACAGTCAAATTATTCGAAATAGATCCGTATTTGTTGAGCATCGGTCCGTATATTATTAATGAATTAGCTGCATCTAATTATTGAAAATAAAAAGATAAATTCACAGTTAAAATTAATATTATTACTTACCGTGTTCTGATGATTGCTGTTATTTTGCATTACAATTAATAAATGTTTTTGTCTTCAACGAGTAATAATATTTATTCATTTTCTTTCACAGATTTTTTATTTGTTTATTTTTATTCTTTGTTATTGAATAATTAAGTTAATCCAACCGTATAATACTCGTTGGGTTAAGTTAATTCACGAGAGTTATATTGTTTTATTTGTAAAGAAAAATAGTGAGTTCACTAATTATTGGGACCTCAGTATTTTTATAGTAATAAATCCATTGTTGACGCATTTATTTATAGGTTATTCTAAAGACTTTTTGACCCTGCCATGAAAATTTTGAATGTAATTTCGTTTAATTACTTTTCAAATATTTCATTTTTTAAGTCTTTTGTAGTAGTTTGAGCAATTAATAGAAAATTAATAATCATTACATGTTTATAGACTGAACTGAAAACGGTAGCTCCTGGTGAGGACTTTAATTGTCATTTGGGGGCAGATCATCGTATCCAAATCTCGTATCATCCAATGTATAAATATCGGGAAGGATCTATGCCCATTTCAAAAACAATCTGCATAGCGTTCAAGCAAGCTATTGAGATCATTAATCATCATTCGAGGCAAATTAAAATCACTATAATGGACCAGTTACCAGTGGCTAACGAGGATAAGATTAAAGTAATTAATATCTATGTTTATTATCAACATATATAAAAGAACATAAATAAGTCATGAAAATTTAATATTGAAAATCTTTTTTGTATGAATTAATAAAAATAAAAAATATTACGATGTTAAAAATGACTTTTAAATTTTTTATATCTTATTATAAAAGGCTTTTTCAGTGATTTAACAAGTTTTGGTTCAAAGAAAATTCTTCATTAAAAAAGGTGTGCTTCTTTTTTGCGGCATATATTGTTCATAAATAGTGACACTTTCACCAGCCCGAAAGAACTTGCTCAACTTCTTTTTGAAGAGAGAAGAAAACACGAATAGCTGCAAATTTTTTCCTTTTCTTTTCGTCCATTCCTCGTTGTTTTTTCATCAAAGCGCAGCATTCTTGTAATCAAACTGAATCGTCTCTTACTCATGGAATCAGAGACGATTTTTTAGCCAAACTCTATGGATGAATGAATGTATTCGAGACTTGATCTGTAAACACTCGCTAGTAAGAAAAGGCCAATGTATGTTCAAATCTCTCCTTCATCTGTTGGCTTCCATTTTGAACCGTAAATACTCCCTTCTAAGTTTGTGCTAGTAACTATCGTTGTAATTATATCATTGGTGAAGAATAGCTGGAATAAGTCTGGAATATTTGTCACTAACCACTTCGCTTCTTTTGTTGGTCTGAAAGTAGAATTCAATATCTTTACTGCTGATGTTTGTCGAAATACGTTTGGTGATTGAGACAACTCTTCTCAATTTCGTGCAAGGTAACCGTCATTAGTGCCAACAGTGACACTTTCAGAATCATCAGTACTCCAATTGCTCTGCTGATTGACTTCTGGTTCCAAACGGTCATCATAGTCCACGCCAGAGTCTACAACTGATCAATCTGATTCACTCTCTGACTCGCTACAATCATTTGTAATTGCCACTAACACCCTGGTAGCATTGGTAGCAGCAGATCTCTCTGGTCGACGAGGTAGCATTGGAGTATCTGAACACAAAATAAAAACTTCATAGAGTAAACAAATTAAACTGGTCATTAGTTTAAGGTGATGATTAGATTCCCATAAAAATCACGGTAAAAAAGTCGGCTAAATTCACTAACAAATCTGTTTGAAAATTACTCGGCTATTCCTGCATCTAGAAAGTTTACTTTTAGGCTTCTTCTTATGGTAAAGGATAACTGTATCAAATTCCGACAATGTGACACATATTGTAACATAAAAAGTTGAGAAGAAATTACAAGAGTGACGTCTGATTATATCAGAATATAAGCAAATAGACAGAATTTGTAAGGAAAATGAGGACAAAAAATGGTACCCGAAGAGAACTTTTATACCAAAGCTCATTTAAACCACTGATATTCACAATGAAACATACAGTTCAGAAAAATATATATTGCTAACATTTCCAAATTATTTCGATATAAGTCTATTCGGTTTACAAACGGAATATAAAAAGCACTCTGTATTTATTTTATATATGGGGTCTGTACAGACCCCACAATTCTTGAAGTAAAAGTTCATGGGTTAAAGCATTAGTACACGTTTATGAAAGAATGTAAGTCAGCTATATCCATCCTTGGTCTACAGACCGTCAAAAATTGGATGGCTATAGCCGATCTGTGCAGGAACGTGTTCAATGTCTTTTGTAATCTTATTTTAATTAGTTTTAAAATTGTCAATATTTTAATAATTTGATTTGAAAAATCATTTTTTCATTTTGCAAATCAATTGTATATAACAAATATTAAAAATATTTTTCAATATTATATAAAGATTTAATCATGTTTTTTTTATTTTTCTACATTTGTAAATCAAGTCAATTTATTTGTGGTTTTTGACATATTTCTGGTAAACATCTGTTTGTCGGGGATTTGTCTGATTTGTACAAGTTTAATGATGGATATAAATTGTATATTAATTTGTAAAATATTTCATAAATATACTTGTATCTTTCTTATAGTCATAAAAAACTGTTTTAACATCAAATACATGTATTACTTTGAAACAGAAATGAAAATAAAATATTAATATAAGTATATTTATAATAAAAATAGGAGTCCTAGAATTTATTTAACCCTTTTACTGCAATGAAGTTTCTCAAAACTTAACATGACATAACATTTATTAACAGTTACTTTAAATTATGCTGGATGTGAAGAAAGTATTGCGATTTTTCGAAGTTAACAAAGCAACGGATTTGATGCGCTACTACAGTCTGATTTAAGTATTTGTAGGTCATTACTTAAAGATATATCATGTTAATCATTAGAAAAAAAACTTTCGTTATTAGTGACTTTATTACGAGATAAGAGAAAGTGTACGTTATGTAAGAGGCCGTTGCCTACAAGAACTGCGAAAAGAGTTGAAAATTATTTCAAGAGAAGTAGTAAAAGGACAGTAAAATACAGAAGACCAAGTTTCTCGAAAACAGATCATTAATCGTTGATTAGCCTAGATTGGAAAGATGGAAAAGGATATCAAATGGTAAGTAAAAATAGTATATATTGCTGCACGTCAAAATCCAACAACATTAGTAAGACCTAACGCGGAAGAATTGAATATATCATTGAACAACATTTTCAAAGAACAATTTCATCTCTATACAACGTTAAGCTACTAATTACTTGTTTACGATGACAGTGAAGTTGTTGAAGATAACTTTAGTAAAGATCCTGCGTTTTTGAGGAAAATTTAATTCTCAGTTTATGTACATCGTTTCGCAAAACTGGAAACCCACGTCATCACATTAAAAATCAGGCTAAATTTCATATTTCACAGTTTGGGATTGCGTCTGATACGGTATGTGACCCACAATAATGAAAAGTGAGAGATTATATTATGTAATATAATACAATCTCTCACTTTTCATTTTTTATATAATTTATATTCAGTTACAAATCTGTTCTGCATTTCTCTACGGGCCATGAATGGCAATAGATTTTCAAGCAAAAATCTTGCCTTGCGTCCCTTCGGTGTCAATGCATGGTCAAGTTTGAAGAGTCTTATCTTTTGTAAAAATCGTCAAATGATAATGTCTTATATTCATAGAAAATACCCTTGAGAAAGTTTTTCTGAAAGAGTCATTTTAACATTTTATATTAGAAAACTATCAGTGTGACATTATTAGAAAATCTGCTATTTTTGTGCCCGTCAAAACGTAAATATACTGTTACTTTTTTAATTTAATTTACGAGACTTTATTAACACTAGAACTACCAATTGGTCAAAAGGACCGGTTGAATCAATTCTTTGCTAGATTTCTCTTTAAATTTCATTTAATATTTTACGATAATATTATTCATTTTTCTAATTTTATATATTTACTCTGGATTATTTTTATTCCCCACTTCCATTTTTATAATATATGATATTTGGTAGATATATGTGTATAACAACTGTTGGTAGTTATAGTGTTAATAATTATATGTAACTTGCTGATAAAATAATTTTAAATCTTTATAAAATTAATCATATTTTGATTAATAATTGAAGTAATTTTGTATTAATCAGTAATTGTTTGCTTTATTGTATCGAAATTATTTTTGTATGATACAAAATTTTATTTTCAATAGCTATTTGTTGGAAATAGATAAAATTCCAGCAACAATTCTCTAAATAAATAAATATAGTTTTGTGTAAATAAGCATGAGTAAAGTAAATATATTTATAAATTATATATAATTTTATTGTATTTTGAAATTTAGATATTTACTGAATTTATTGGGAATAAAATTTTTTCTCGTTTTTTAATTATTATAAAATATATTAAAGTAACTTTAAATATACTTGTAAATCAAATTATTATGGTCAATATTTTAGTTATTATATTACAAGTTATGTTCCATCCGATCTCAAGGTTGCCTTCGCAGACCGGAAGGTGGCAGCAGAGATATAGCATTTGGAAATTTTGTGATGGGGTCATTTTACATTATTCTGGCTGGTTATCATTGAGATTTTCTTTATTTTAAATACAAATATTTGAGTTTCAAAAGATAGATTTTTTCAAGATCATAACAATAAAATGCTCGTTCACAATTATCAGATCGTTATAATTACATTAATCGTTTTGCAAAATATTCGTTAATCATGCCACAACAAAATATGTCAAAAGTGATTTCTAAATTATCAGAGAACATTAAACTTTTCGTTATTCATAAAAAATTGATTTAAAAATCACTTTGGAATCGAATCTGATTGGTCGACTAATCAGAGCAAGCTATTTTTCAATCACATTACCAAAAAATGAGATTCACACACACACGGTTTGTTATTTAATAATAATTGAAATGAGCCAAATTTAAAAGTATTTATGATAATTATGAATGTATTTATTAATTAATGATAACTTTAAATTATTTTAATTATATTATATTCAAAAGCAAAAAATATTCAGGGATTAAACAGATCAACAATATTGTCATTCGCTTATAAAGGCATAACATTTTTTCAAACGATAATTTTGAGACTGTAAGTAGAGAGAGTATAATCAATTGAATATGAATCAAGATATTTGAATATAATAAGAATTTTTTAAAAAATTCAGAAACATATTATTATATTACAATATTTTAAAATTATTATATTATTATACTGTAATATTATTAAATTATTAGTATTAATAATGGTGACTTGTAGCGAATCTTGTTTTTAAAGAATTTCTTTTCCTAAATGATTTAATTATTTATTAAAATCTAATCAAGCAAATAACATAAATTAATTTTCTTTTGTATAAACGGAAGTAATTGGTAAATCTTTTTGCTGTGTATGATATTATTCTCGCTGACATTTTCTATTAATTTATCTCTAAAGATTATTTCGTCAGCATATGTATTTTATTTATACTTAGGAATTTTTATACAAATTATTTACATCTGTTTTCTAATTTCTATATTCTATGTGAAAGAGGATTTAATTAATTTATTAAAATATCATATTAAAATATTAAGCAAAATTGGTCCCTTGATTTACATTACTACTGGATTTGTTTCTGACATTAGAATTTATTTGTTAAAATATACTTTAAAATATTATATTTAAAATAATAAGTATATTATGGGTTACTAAGAATAGTATTAGGTTGATGCATAAGTTTTTAGCCCTTCATTTATTATAAAAGAAATATAACTAAATGATTTAATTGATTAATTGATTTAAAAATAAATGCTCATATTTTCTAAGACGTTCAAAAATGAACAAAATTCATCTTCAATATTGCATGCTTTTCATGTTTAATTTAGGAAAAAACACCACCGAAACATTGGATCAAATTACATAAGCCTATGGAACTGATACTATTTCATATGCCACGGTCAAGAACTGGTTCAAGAAGTTCAGAAATGGTGAGTATGACCTAGAGGACAAGCAGAGAAGTGGAAGACCTAAAGAAACTGAAGATTCGGAATTGAAGGCATTGCCTCAAGAGGATTCAACCCTGGTGACAAGAGATTCGGCTAAGATCCTCGAAATTGATCAATCAACAATGCAACGAAGACTTACGGCAATGGGAAAAGTTTTGAAAGTTGAACATTGGATTCCACACCAGTTATCATATGCAAATATTGCACAAAGACTAAATTTGTGCGTTGCACATCTTTCACGTCACCGCCGTAAATCGTTTTTGTAGAGGATTGTCACCGGGGACGAAAAATAGGTGTATTACGAAAACCCACAGCGTAAAAGATCATGGGTAGATGCGGGTCAACCTAATCTTCATAGCAAGAAATTGTTGCTCTGTCTATGGTGGGACATGAAGGGAGTCCTCTAGTAAACACGACCCCGAGAAAGATAATAAGATCGATCAGATCCAAAAATTTATCAATTTTAGCCGCAATAAGCAAATACTGTCTAATTTCTTATGAAATCAGAGAAGAAGCTTACAAAAAAATACTTTTATAGCATATGTTAATAGTTTACTTGGTTTTTTGGAAGAAAAAAATATGCTTGGAATCACAATTATTATGGATAACGCCTCAATACATAAATCTCTAAATTTAAAAACACTGATTAATAATAAAGGACATAAGATTATGTTTTTACCGCCATATACGCCACAGCTTAATCCAATTGAGGAAGTATTCTCAAAATAGAAAAACGGAATAAAATCATGCAATGCAAATACAAAAGATGAATTGTATAGTGCGATTCACTCATAACATAAAAACTTCATTATGACACTTAGTATTTTTATAAAAAAATCTTTTCTGCATACCTACATTTTCATAAACAGTTTTTTCTATTTGAAACATTCATTGTTGCTCAGAAGATATGAATATAGAAGTAGAAAATAAAATTTTTTTATCGACTGATTAAATTTTATTTCTTTTTTTATATTTAAATTATGGTAATGCTTCTTTTTTAGAAATTTTATTTTTAAATATTTTTATTTCAATTAGATTAAATTATCCTACAAACGGATTACATTTAAGTAAAACCCCTGTAAAGCAATTCAAATGAAACTGAATTATTTTAGTTTTTTGAAATTTATTTTTTCATTTAATTAATTTTTTATGATAATTTAAATTTTTATATTTAATTTCTTTTTATTTCTTTAACTAATTAATATATCATTCATATAACATCGTATTTATATATTGTCAAGTGATAAAATAAGCAGTAAAAGATCAATAAATTTTCATTTAATAAAAACAATAACGATTCTGATTTGAACTGCCTTTCGACAGGAGAGTATTTGAAATATAAATAATAATAATAATGAATATACGTAATAATATTAAAATTTTAATTCCGAACATACAGTTAAAAGAAAATTTGGCAAGGAGAATACTTTTATTCAATTTTAAGATATGTAATGTTATTTTTGTATTTTTAAAAAGACAAATGATATTAACTATTTTTAAAACTTTTATAATTAATATAAAATTCACTTGTGAGATTAAAAAATCAGAATCTTCTGAAATAATTGATACTTTTTAATAACTTGTAATTTGTTTCCATAATCGGTTATACTTACTAGGGAACCTTCCGAACCCGCACATCCCGATTTCGATGAAATTTGGTACATATATAGAACTTGCCGCACTGAATAAGATACACTTTGAACCACCTGCTCTTAAAGCATAGAACTCGAGATACTCGACTTTTTTAGGTTTAAAATTTTTTTTGAATTTTATGTCAAAAGATAAAAAACAAAGGGTGAATTTATTATTTATTCATCAAAGTCATCACAAAAATGATAATCAATGTAAAAAGGATTAAAACTAAGTGGTGATTTGCACCAGGAACAAATAAGAAAAGTTATCTCTCCGCATGACAACTGCGAACATGTTAGAGACACATTACTGAAACAAAAATCTGTAGGATTTACAAACTGTTCATAGTCATCAATGTAACCACAACAAACCAAGCATATTTCCAAGTATTGACATATCTTGGAGATGAAAACTGATTATGAATAAGAGAGTGAATTTTGATGATTTCATCTCTTAAGTGAAGCGTTACATTAATCGAATGAAGTAACACAAAATCTGAAAATTTACGATAATAGTTTTTGCATACACAAAAAAATATCTATCTAAAGGTTGACACATCCCTGTGATTTTAGGTGGAATCATCACGATTTTTAAATTCTTATTCTGTTCTTCAGAAGCCATCCTCAAATTGTCATCATTATAACAGCTCCATGAATCAACAAGCAGAAGAGATTCTTCGCCAATATTTGGGATTGAAACCTTCCTTGTCCACTCATGTAAATGCGCCTTACCCAATTTACTCGATGATGATGCAAGTAGATAGATGTTATTTGGCCTAAAAACCTTTTTCGCAACTTGTGGACCGAACTTTTCTCCAGCTTCTTGAAGAACGAGCAACATTGGAGATAGAAGACTACTACTCGCAGATATAATAGGTGGGATCGTATATGAATGAGTTGTAGAGTTTACTTGCTGAACAGCCACTTCAACAGTTTTTGATCCACAGGGTGCGAGGGTTCTTCCACTGTGCATTTCATAATTGATACCAGATTGGTCAGTGTTGTAGATATCTGTAAGTGCAATTTCCGCTATCATTTTCTTTGTTTCTCCAACAAAGACAGGGGCTGATACAACATAATTTTCCATTAAATGCGACATTTTCCATGATATCATTTTTTTTATTTTTCTCGATGCAATCCGATTATGTTTTTTTAAATTTGTGGAGCCAATGTGATTTCGCTTTAAAATTAAGTAATGCTATTTCTTGTGCTTTATCCAATGCCCATCTTCTTAAATAGTTGTCATGAATTATCATCTGCTTGGCAGTCGAACCTTTAAAAAGATCGATAGTGTGCTCCATAACTTGCTTAAGCTTAAGAGCTCGTGAACCTCCTTTATTAACAATATCTGCAAAACGATATAGTTGTTGCATGTCCTTGATGAAACGAAATCTGCATTTCACAGAGTCAACATTTAAAAGTTTCTTCTTTTCTGATTGCCAATATTCGACTGCAGCCCGCATTTGTTCAAAACTTATTTCATCGGGAGGACTGCTGAAATTCTCATCATCTTCGATGGAAGAACAATCGTAATCATCGCGATACGAAATATCGCTTGCATCAAATTTATCGTCTTCAAATTCCGATGCATCTTGCATTATTAAATTTCATTCGGTGGTAAAGATGATTTCTTCTCCAGTCAAGGAATCGTCAAGAAGTTGCTTGATATGGACAAGTAACTCCATTGGTGTTGTCCTATTCTTCAATCGGTCTACCATATTCGCAATTAATTTCTTGACCATCTTATGGGATAGTTCTTTAAATCAAAAATAATTGTTTCTTTGACTTACCTTATGTTATTTATTACAAAAAGGTATGTAGTTTTTCTTAAAAAATCAACAAATTGAACACAAATTTAAATAAAATTTAAATACTTTAAATACAGTAAATTTAAATACAGTACTTTTGATCATAAAAGTTCAATCTGAATTTGAAATTCATTTTTTCCTTTATTTGCAAGTGATCAATAATTTTCGCCCTAATGAGGGCGGGTTTCCATACACAGAGAACACTTTGCGATAATATTTCAAGTTTTTTGAATTTTTTCTCATACTTAGTTTCACGATTTTCTATAAAATCAATTTTGTTTTTCAGTTGTCTTAATTCGTGAGCGGGGATGAATTTATAGGTGGGACATTTGAGGACTTTACTGCGGCCGTAATCCCTGCGAAATTTCTCGAGATTAATAAAATTTGTCATATTCTCTACTTTTATCACTGAGAATGGATTTTTGGTAACTTTTATTTCAGTTAAATATTCGAGAAGTATGGGTCCTATAGAACCTGATCGTCTTTTACACTTATTGTCGACATTGAGTTACTCTATTATCCTTTCTAAGTTTGAAACTGATGGATATTTATTGCCTGATAGAGATAGGAAATTATTTTGTATTCTTGAACCATATTTTTTCATTCGTTGATAAAAAAATCAAAGTTTCAATTTTTAATATTAATGAGGATTACAATCAATTAATCATAATATATTTTCAAAAAATTCTGCGGAGTTACCACTAAATCATATTATTAAAACCATAACATTCAAAATATTCTTTTTAACATTATATATATTTATAAACATAAATTAATATAAATACTTAAATTTAAAAAAGAGTAAATTTTGAATTAAAAAAAAGAAAACTTTTTTTATTTCTTTTTTCACTTATAATTCGAAACTGAACATTAGTTAAATACATTATCATTTTTATATCTACTCGAATGTACACCTTGACATTACTGAAAATTATAAGTATTTGAATTTATTATAATCATGCCTCGAATTTCCTATTTGACATCCTAATATTAGGTTGGGGAAAAGGAATCCATTATTTTAATCCATTATTTTAATTCATTATTTATCGATCAAACAATTTCAAATTTATGCTCTTTGTCAAGGTAACATTTCACAGTAATTTCACCAAAATTTTTTTGATTTTTTTTATTCAGTTCTGAGTTACAGGGTATTAAAAATGGCAGTCAACAATGAAATAATTCGGTACATTTTACAGTTTTTATTCGATAAAGGCGAAAATACAAGCCAGGCAGCTGTTATTGGGAATGGTGTTTATGGTGCCAATACTGTAACAGCTAATTACACGCAATTTTGGTTTCGTCGATTCCGTGGAGGCATTTTTGATGTTAAGGATGCACATCGCACAGACAGGCCTATCGTTGAAAATGTCGATAAAATCTCGGCAATGATCGAAGTTGACTGGCATGTTAGTAGTCGTAGCATTGCACAGGAGCTGAAGATCGACCACAAAAAGGTTTAAACCCATTTGGGCAAAGCAAACTTGATGTTTGGGTTCCACACCAATTAACACCAAAAAACATGATGAATCGAATTTCCATCTGCGAAGACTTGGCCAAACGAAATGAAATTGACCCATTTCTTAAAGGGATGGTTACTGGGGATGAGAAATAGGTCACATACGACAATATTGTACGAAAACGATCGTGGTCAAAGCACGGTGAAGCACCTCAAACGGTCGCCAAACCAGAA
>MQRK01134472.1:0-10167 GCA_001938485.1 Girardia tigrina | reverse complement strand
CTCCTTCCGATGAATGAAACCATCAATTCAGACAGATATTGTGGTCAGCTGGAGAAATTGGCTCATTCAATTCAACAGGAACGTCCTGAATTGGCAAATCGAAAAGGAGTTGTAATTCAACATGATAGCAAGACCGCATACAAGTTTGACCACTCGCCAGAAACTCTTATCACTGGGTTGGGAGGTTTTGCCGCATCCACCGTATTCTCCAGACTTGTCCCCGTCGGATTTTCACTTATTTAGATCACTGCAGAATTCCTTATCACAAAAATAATTTATCACAAATGCTATTTAATCAAGTAAAGAATTACGTTTTGCTTGTTAACGATAAAAGAAGGAAAATAAAAGAAATTAATAAATTATTTTTACAAAATCTAAAAATATCAAAGATAATAAATAATCTAAAAAATATGGAACGCTTCACGATTTTGCATGTCATCCTTGCGCAGGGGCCATGCTAATCTTCTTGATCAGTGAGCAAAAGTGCTCGGTCTTTACAAAAATAAATTCGCTGCATACATCAACCCGAAGGAATCATCTGCACCGGCCCTGGTTTCCACAGGGGTTCTTTCGCTAACGGCCTCCCCCTGCACCCTTCAATTGGGTGATCGTTTCCGCCGGACCCGACACTTTGCTCACTGCTCTAGTAACTCATCATTGGAGGTTGGTTCCTCCTCCCATGATGAGTTATTTACATCCTCTGATGAATCTCCAATCCTAGATCTAAAAAGTCTTGGGAGTAATTCATCATCGGATGAATCTTCTTGAGTTTGATCATCAATCAGAGGATCACTGCAGAATTGCTTAAACAGAAAAACATTCGCCAGTGATGATGACATCAAATCGTTCGTAGACGACTTTTTTGCTGACAAAGGCAAAGGTTTTTATGAATCAGGAATAATGAAACTACCGGAAAGGTGGAAGAAAGTGATTGAAAATAATGGACAGTATATCGTGTAAAAATATTTGTGCATCCATGTCATTTTTTGATAATAAATATTTTAGTAAAAAACGCAATGACTTTTTGGCCAACCCAATATTATTATTTTTCTTAAACATAAACTTTTACTTTTTTTAAATCATAAAAATCAGATTTTGAGTTTTGTCATTATTTTGAATACAATTTACGATTCGTAATTTTTTTACGAATTAAAAATTACAATAATTATCATTTGAAATACAATTTTAATTTTTTGAAATATAATTTTTATTTTTATAAATTTTATTTAATTATTATATTTGTTTAAAAATCACTTAAAAACATAAGTAAAATATTCTTAAAATATTACTTCTTTAGACCAATATAATACCGGTAAATCCAAAAGTAATACGGTAAAACTGGTAAACGATTTTTTTGGTAATTTTCAACTTTTTGGCATAATAATGTGACAACAAGTCACGTACAAATTTTTCATAATTTTAACAATTTTTCAATTATCAACAAAAGTTTTAATGTGTTTAAACAATGCAAAATTATTGTTTCTTTATTATTTTTTTTGTACAAAAAGTATAATTATTGAAGGGACGTACTACAATTCATACGCTAATTTTACAATTTTTACGCACATTTCTTTTACAAATTTTTACGCTAAATCGAAAATACAATAAAAATGCAAAGTTGTACGCTAATTTTTTTAAGTTTACTTTCCAATATTAAAAATTGATTAAAAGTTATCTATAAATGGATAACAATAATAAGACGAAAGAAAGTAAGAAACGAACGGTAAACCAATGGAAATAATATGAAGGAGTTGGTTATAATGATGAAAGTCGAATATGGATGCAGAGAGATAAAAAAATATAACACGTTGACAACAACATATTCTTATTGTTGTCAAAATGCTGGATGTACCCAAAAAATGAGGAAGATTGTTAATCTATCCGGCTCAGTTTTAATACAATATAATTTTGAAGATGGACATGACTGTATATTCGATGACTAGCGGCTAAAATTCATTTTGTTGAAAATATCAAATCTTAAACACTGCCAGCATGTCTGGTAAGTATTGCATTTGAAAAAGAAATTGAATCTTGTTATTCAACCGATAACCGAAAAGGCAAAGAAAGAAAGACCTAAATCATTCGTAATACGAGGAATTGGAAATATTTTGATACACAAAAAAGACAAAAAATGAATAAAAAATATTATAATTTTTTTATCAATAAATGTTTTTATTGTATTTTCCATTTAGCGTAAAAATTGTTAAAAAATGTGCGTAGTAATTGTAAAATTAGCGTAAAATTTTGTATTTTTCCATTATTGAAGTATTCAATAAAAACGAATTCCGATTTTCGAATAAAATTTTCTCCACGTTTTTTAATGTTTTAATATTATCTAATAATAATTCTGATACAAAAAATGATTTTTAACAATACATAAATAAATTTTATTTGGTTGGGAATAATACAAAAAATAACAATTTCGGAAAACGTTTGTTTACGTATTGCTTCAGTTTAACTAGGGAAAGTGGATTGCAAGCATTAGAGAAAACTCTGCTTAATTTCGAATTTAAAGGAAAACGATTCGAAGTAATTTTATTTTCAGATTTTGGTAAATATTTTAAAATCTTTTTTCTTTGTTGCAAATTTCAATAATATTAATAAAAAAAATTAATGTATAAAAACTTTGGATTATACATGTGTTGAGACAAATAAATAATATATTATGTAGGATATATCTATTCAAATGTCACTAAATTTATTAGCATAACTAGTAAATCAAAAAATTAAATTTTTATATCCATTCTTTATGCAGACAAAACTCTACTTTGCCAACAAAGATTTTAAAATTTAAAAATTTAAGATTTAAATAATTTTAAGTTAAAAACACACAATAAAAATTAATATAAATTACTTATAAATTATAAGTAGATATCTTGCAATTAATATTGTTCGGGAACTCCGAATTTTCCGTTTTTACCATTTTGGGATCTTAAAAAGTTTTTTTCGATCAAATTTTTACATAATCATTTATTGTCATCGAGAATGAGTAAGTGTGCCAAGATTGGAGAAAATCGATTGAGTAGAATACCTTCAAAAATAGGTTTCTAAATTCCATGGAGATATAGGGTTATATAGAAAGTAAGTTAATAAAAAGTATGGAACTAGTACATTGGGATGCGAATTTATCGAACCTTTGTTCCATTCTTTTTATTAACTCACTTTGTATATTATATAAAAAAAGTTTTTATTTCTTCTAATTCAATAATTTATCTCCTTGTACCTCTTCTTGTTCTTCTCTTTTTACTTCTTCTATTTCATAAGAAATTGATTCCTCTTCTCCATTTTGTAAGTCTTCATTAATACTTTCCATTATTTTGCCCCCATCCACTAACTTGGTTTTAACCCAACAATTGTAAACTGTGTCTGGTGAAATTTGTCTGATTGATTGAGATACCCATATAATACTCTCATAAATATTTATTCTCTTAATTAAACTAGAATAATTCATATCCAAAAGTCCTTACCTATTTATCCGTTTTAAGAAAAGATTGTAAACGATTAGTTGAATTTGCAGGTAAAAATAGAAATCTAAGACGTGACTAATTTTCACTAATTTTATGTCCTAAAAAATTGTCTAAAATGATGCATATATATATATATATATATCCATTGAATTTAGAAAACTATTTTTGAAGGCCTTCTACTCAATCTATATTCTATAATCTTTGCACACTTACTCATTCTCGATGACAATAAATGATCATGTGAAAATTTGATCGATCAAAAAACTTTTTAAGGTCTTAGAATTGGGAAAAAACGGCAAAGTAGAGTTCTGTCTGCATAAATAATGGATATAAAAATTTTAATTTTTTGATTTACCAGTTTAACAACAGATGCGATAACTTTTAAAGGTACAATAAAATTTTACAAAACCAACACAAAACTGTACATTTATTTTGGAATAAAAAATCTGTACAAAGTGTTCTTTTTTTGCTTAGATAAAAATCTAGAAATTACTCGTTGCTTGAGATTTATCAGTTCTGCATTAGAATCATGATCATGTTCTAGTAATATAGCTTCAGGCTCATTTATCGTGTGTCACATAAATAGTTGGAAATTTCAAACGTGTTTATTTCAAACAAAATTTGCATGTTTCCAAAGCTGAGTAATTACAAACATATTCAGGTATAATAAAGTTTTAATACATATAGGCTTTAAAATTTCGACCATCGGTCTAAAAACACAAAGCAAATCTCTCAATAACTGAGTTAGCACAATTAGAAAAGAAACATTGAGGCAGTGAATGGAATTCATAATGAATAGCAGGTTTTAGTTCTTCCGCTGAATTATAGTTATGGATGTGCCAGAATCCTGCCGGAGCCGGTTTTTGGCCCTTCTTACAAATCCGGCTCCGGTCATAATTTGGTCGGTTTTGTGCTGGATTTTGTAAGGGTAGACAGATGTACAAATAAGCAAAGAAATAAATTGTAGAAGAAATGAAAAAATGAAGTCAATTTTAGAAAATTTTCATTTTTTTTCTAAAATTTACTGGAATTTTTAAATTTTCACTACCTTTTACTTCAATTTTTTGAGTCGTGAGCCATATCTACTTATATATTTCCTAAATTTAGTCAACATTAATAAAAAAATTAACAATTCAGGTACATTGATTAATTTTTTTTCCAATAAACAATATTGTATTTCAAAGAATAACAATTGAGGTTAGGTTTATTGCACTTTGTCCAATATGACGGCTGTAAATGCCAGTGTACAGTTATCTTTTAATACTATTGGGAATGTTCATTCTACAAGTTCTATGTTGATTTCCTCCTCTAACACCACATCAACAATGTCTCTTAAACCACAAACTAAGCAATCAAGGGTAGAGAGCTCCATACTTTGGGACTGTGTTGATGAGATCGTCCAGTCAACATCCACTGAGCAACAGTACATATCTGCAGACATTATTATATCCCGAGATAGTTATTCCATTCTTAGTTTGTTCTTTGAGATATGATTTATTTGAGACCTTATTAACTTATTTTACCAGGTTGGGTCAAAATTTATTCATATTTTTGCGACTATTATATTTACACAAATTTTTATGACAATGATTATATTATTCCTCGAAATACAGTCCATCATTTTCAATGACTCGAAGCCATCTTTCTGCCAATTGCTCAATTCAATGGTGATACCATGCATTATAGGATTACAGTTTTGACCTCTTCCTCTGAACCAAAGCGTCTCGCTTTTAAGAAGTGTAAGAGAGACAGAAACAGATGATAATATTATCGGAACAAGGTCCGAACTATACGCTGAGTGGAGAATGACTTCGATGCCTTGCAGTTCCTGAATTTTTTTACTTCACCCTTCGTTATGTATGAGCTGGAGCATTATCGTGCAGTAGAATTGCTCTACCGCGATTTAACAATCCTGTGTAGCGAGTGCTCAACGCATCACGAACTCGCTGTAATTGTTCAGCACAAAAGTTACACATCGATGAAAGGTTACCATCAGGAACCAGTTCCCAGTGCACAGATCCCTCATAATTCCACCAAGCACACAACATCACCTTCTTTTCGATGCGACCTTAACGAACAACTTGCTGAGTGTGGTGATCATGCTGATCCCATTGCTTACCTCCACTAGAATTGCGGAAGAAAATCCACTTTTCATCTCCTGTAATAATTTTCTTCCAAAAACTGCTACATCTGTGGTTATTGAGTAATTCGCAGCAAAGATCAATTCGACGCTGGGCTTGAATATTTGTCATTTTATTGGGAAATTGGAGTGGATTTTTATTTCCAAAACCAAAGTAATTCAGTAACCCTGATACTGGACCACGACACGAAACTCCTTTGTTCACCACTGATGGTCGACCTGTACGTTCCTGATCTTCAAGACTGGTATCTTCCTGATTAAAACGACAAAACCACCACTGAGCTGTATTTTCTTTTAGCACATCCTTGTCTTCCATGTTGCAGATTTCTCGAGTCACAGCTGCTGCTGTTAGGCCTTTTTTCCAATAATGCCGTAATAAGACACGAATTTGTGTTTTTTCTTCAATCATTCTTAAATATAAAAATTAGGAATAAAAAATTTAAGTCTGTCCATAAAAGTCTTAAAACATAGAGAAATTTGACAAACAAGAATTAAACTCTAACAGTAATCGTTACGCTATCACAATAGCATAATAGTTGATAGGTTTCCGAACCGAAATGATAATATGTCAACCAAATTGTTTACACTATTTAGGATGAATTAGAAGTTGAAATACTCCATATACTTGTATCCTCAAGCACCGTACAAAAAGATTGTTTGTTATGTTTTTAAAACTCGATGTCAAAAAGATTTGGTTATTTATTTATGATTTTAGAATATATAGTAGAACTATTAAATTAAAAAATACATAAAGTGTTTTATATTTTCACATAGTAGTACATACAGAATATAAACTTATATAAACGTAAAATTTGTATTAAATTGATTCACATTTGTGAAAGCTAAATTTACGACATCTAACTATTATAAGTACAATTTTTAGACCAATTCATTTTAATAATTATAAGTCAAGTTAAAAGTGTTTTTAAATCAAATTTATTCAACATTTATTAATATACGTTGCTATTTATTGACATTTTTTTGCAAATAACACCGGCAAGGTTCTTACAAACTGGCTTTTTACACGCTTGACAGCACATTGTTGTTTTTACAGATGGTCTTTGTGGACATTCGGTACATCGTTTTCGCTCTTGACAAAAGCAATCAATTGAGAATGTTTCACCTTGCATGCTTTTTTTTCATTGATTATGAATTCAGGAAATCGCATGCAATACACAATGGTCACCTTGTAACTTTTAAAATTGTAGAATCTCATGAATCGACACCAGCTTTTTGATTGTAGTATGATACTATTTCAAGTTTACCTTGTTTATTGTGAAACGTTGATAAAAGAACAATTGATTTTGCTTCTTGACACCAAAATCGATAAGGCTAGCCAGGTCTGAAAAAAATATTAATTTCCTGACTTTCCCAACAATACATGCCTTTTTTGAGTAAAGAGTTTGAGTAAGGTCATTGGAAGTTATCGCGTGTAATTGGTCGACTCTGACGTAGGAATGGCCTGCCACATTTCTAAGGCAACTCTTTTTCTTTGTTTTTTTCTATTACATCTTCAGATGTCTCATTGTAGACCTGGGTTTTGTAAACATATTAGTTATGATGCCGTATTTTCCTGGCTTTGGCGGAATGTATACTTTGAATCGGTATCTGTCTCTGTAGTTAACCATGTGGTCGTCGACAGTGATTTGCTCTGATGAAATGTTTGAAAGCCTACAATTACATTAAAAGAGTGAAACAGAGCAAATTTATTTGATTGGTTCCTACGGAATTTTATATCGAATCTCAATATCTAGATTTAAAACTTTTTATATGACATGCAAGCTGTAGGTAAATTAGTATAGAACATTAAAAAAAAGATCAATTTCCCTGTTGTAAAAAACTATAGAATTACTTCCATGACACATGGACTGGCCATGAAGGCCATTTTTTTCGTCCCATCCTCATGTAGTTTTCACTAAATTGCAAATTAATTTTTTTCTTGAAGAAATCTTTGTTTCTTTAACTGTCTTTTTTATAAACTCTAGTCATTTTTGCTTCGGGCAACACGGGTAGTATTCTAGTTCTAAGTAAAGACATTAATGATATTTCAAATAACAAAATACAAATAGTTCATCACGGTTAACATTCCAATCACTGGTAATCATTTTTCAGCTTCTGTTCTTCTAATTTATCACCCCAAAATCTCATCACTGTTTATCGAACAAACAAGCAAGGAAACTTTGCTCACTTTATTCACAGTATTCGTATTATCTATTAAATGTATTTTCATTTTCTAAGTGTTTTTGAATGGTTTCGCGTGATAGATAGATATAAGAAAGAAATATTTTAATAGAAAATGTTTTAAGTTAAGCAAAAAGAAATCTATTTTAAGACACATATCTGATCAAAGTACACGGGATATTGTTGATTGTAAATTGAACAGGCGGAGGATTTAAGCCGATTGATAGACAAATACGAACAGTGGAGTCACCAGATGATCGATGTAATCAGCTTCACCGACTGCATCGATAAACTAGAAGAGCTTGGTCACAAGAAAGATGTAAAGAGCGTTATGAAACAATACCGATTAGGCTCGCAGACAATCGAAAGAATTATTATGGGTGCTCCAATCGATGACGATTCCGATACGAAAATGGTCATTAACGATCAAAAATTGGATAACAAGAATTTCGACATCGATTTTGAGCAAGAAAATAATGAGCGACATGCAACTGAGGAGATAAACGACAGAATTATTATGGGTGCTCCAATCGATGACGATTCCGATACGAAAATGGTCATTAACGATCAAAAATTGGATAACGAGAATTTCGATTTTGAGCACGAAATCAATGAGCTACTTGCAACTGAGGAAATAATCGAATCAATAAATGAGTCACATCAGTTACCATCTCAAAACATCGATCAATCAATTGAGATCGATAGTTTTGAGATGGCACAGCGGATTGAGGCGAACAGACAGCGCGCTCTTGAACGACTGAGGGCGTCACGAGGATTTATATGATCGTTTTTTAACTAATAAATAATAATATCTCTTAAAAAAATATGCCTTTACTCACTATTGATTATTATCATTTCTTGTATAATATGTTTATTATGTTCCGTTGATAAAAAATAATTTAAAATTCAAGTTGTTATGGCATTAGAATCTGTCGAAGAGCAACATCTACATCTGGGAGGCATGTTTAATTTATTGGAATGTTGTGTGTTTATTTGAGACTGTCTGAAACTACTTTCAATTTAATGCTTAAATTTATTTTAATTATACTAATAAAATTAATGTAAATATAAATCACATTAATTTTATTAGTAAAAATTCAAGTATCATTTTAATTCAGAAATTTGTAAATCACGTCGATCGATGTAAACCTACAAGAGTGTCATGATGACGAATAATTCTAATTATAATACAAATGTCGACAGTCATTGTAGTGTTCTTCATAACATGCATATCTTTTCAATGTCGAGTGTACTCCATTGAAAACAGAATCAGCACAAATCAACATCATTGATTACATTAAACAAACATTACATAAATAAATGAATTAGACACACGGATGCGTTAATTAAATTATTGTTTCATGTAAAAGTAAAAATATCTTCCATTTTATGGCAGCCGGAATATATCGTTAAATATAACCTATGAAATTCACAACGTCTGGACGGATAACTGAGTATCGTAGAGACTACAGTACCTGCATTGGCGTTCAGGGTAGTGAGCCATAGACTCTGTATCGGGTAGAAACCATAAATAGACAAGACAGCGCCCACTGAGTTTCTCACACGTCTTTAGATGTAAAAATGCGAGCTTTCATTGCACCGGTACACTTCGGTTTCCCAGTCATGATCCCTCGTACCGTGATTCTGTAGAGCTTTGGCTGTGTAAACACATTTCGTACAATGAGTAACGGGGCACCGAAATATCCCAACATCATTTGTATTACTTGACTGAAAGTCGAGAACCACTATTGGAATCACTTTTGAATCCGTCTCCGCGGTACTGTCGAGGGGCACTGACACATCATGCATCGCGATCAGGTTCTAAGTTTCTGTACATCCTTCATCTACGTTATTTTGTGAAACGCTAGCACCACTAGAACTGTCTTGGGTTCTGTGATCGATCAATAAATGTCGCTATAAGCATCCATCCGTTGTGACAATTTTCCATTCTGACGCTCTGCCGTCCTGAATGTCTAATGATATTTTCTAGTCAACGAGTTTTATATCCTGTTTTTGGTATATCATTCCAATCTACTCCAGCAAAAGTATACCTTTTAAAATGCAATTTCAAACAAATGAAAATCAATTTCACATTAATGAAAATAAATATCAAATGTAAATCGAAGTTGGATGTTTGGACGCGGATTTTATTTTATTATTATGAGAATCTGATGTTTTAATTAAAAATTATAAAATTATTATTTTGTTTAATTATGATACATATGGAAACTGTCATTTTTTAGATGTTTTTAATTAGGTGTTAATTATATAATTAATTTTAGTTTTAAGTAAAAGTAAAAAATATTTTTAATTTTTTGAATAATTTTAGATTTAAGTAAAATTAAATATTATTTAAATTTGTTTTTTTTGTTTGATTAT
>MQRK01134364.1:0-17635 GCA_001938485.1 Girardia tigrina | reverse complement strand
GGTTTTTTTATAATTGTTATAACAGCCTATACACTACCCTGAAAAATTTGAACTGATATAGAAAAGTCGTCTTTTTGTATATCACTTATTATCGTTCTCAGATAGTTTTATGTAACGTAGTTTTATAGAACAACATTTTTGTAACAATTTTTGAGCGTCTTCTTTTATTTCTTGATTATTTATTGAATCAAAATGTGATGAATTTTAAAATATTGAAAAATTGATAATATTCAAATTTATGACTTCGAATTAATATGTATTTTTTTGAACTGGAATCAGTTTTTATTCGATGAGTCTCTACTTTGAAGTGCGCACCAATGATCTTGATTGTATTTAGCCGTCCATTGACTCTCTTAAAGAATCTTGAATATTGGCACTTTGATACTAAGAGGATATCACAGTAATTAATATTACTGCTTCAAAATTGTCTCCAAAAGAATGGAAAGAGTAAATTAAATATCGAAAGAAAAAAAGGCTGAGAAAATAGTTTTGAATGAAGTCTGTCATTGACAATGAAAAATTGTACAAATACATATAGTTTCATCGAAAGGAGTCTGTACACTTTGGGGAGATTCGCTGAAACCAAATCGTTTTCCAACTGGAAAAACTTGGGCTGACCCAGAAAGACAACAGAAAACGATGATAGACATATAAAATTGTTAAGGAAGCGATTCAGGCTCAATACAGTACTAAATATTATATACGAAATCAATCAAACGCTACCCAATGTCAAATGTCCATTGGATATTGTCGGTTCCAAATGAACCATTCGGTAAACGTTTTTAAACTGCTCAAATGGGATAAATAACATAAAGATTGTTCGGTTGAACAATGGAAACGAGTATTAAGTGTCTGATAAGTCAAAATTCGAAATTTTCGGTACCAAGCAGCGAACCTAAATGCAGCAGAAAATCTAATGAACGGCAAGCACCTCAATATATAAAGCAAACAGTTAAGTTGTGGGCGTGGTCATGTAATGATATGGAGCTGTCTATGCTACACTAAAATCAGAACTTTGGTGAATATTTGTATAAAAATTCGAAAAGAAGACTTATACCAAATACTTCATCAAAGTTCAATTCCATCTGGCTCTGATTTGATTGTGAAAGGATTTGTGTTTCAGCACCGTAATGACCCAAAACATACTTTAAAACGTTTTATGAATTATTTATGATCAAAAGAAACTGCTGGTACTCCTAAATCTATGGAATGGCCAATACAACTGCCAGATGTAAATCGAATCGAATTGTTGTGGGATAAGCTGGACAGAGAGGTACGAAACTGTTTTCAACTAGCAAATTTTACTTGTGAGAATGTCTACAGCAGGCTAGGCAACAATTGCGACCAGATAGACTCTATAAAATATTTGTAAGAATGTCAGAATTTTTGGGGCCATCAACAAATTAAAAGCCAACAATTTGATGATAAACAGTTACATTGACTTTTTCATTGTTTTTCTATTAATATACTATGTGTTTCTTATTATGTGATTTTAATAATGTAATTCCAAATAAATAAGTCTTATAAAGCAGTCTGAGTACAATAATTAAAGCGATAAATAAAAAAAGAAAATTTTCCCAGGTGAGTCTTTTTTTTGCAGGGTAGTCAACATTTATTAGCAAAGTGAGAAAACTATTTGAAAGATCTCTTTCTACTGAACAAATATCTTGCGCTTGGGTTATTTATTTTTTTGGTTTTAGAAATGGAATCCAAGCATCTTGTAGATTGGAAATTCTGAAGAAGAACAGAACAGTTGGCAAGAACTTCTGTATAGATAAACTGCACCGTTTCAATAATGTTTTTTTGACAGTAAGGACAAACTTTACTGGACAAAGTCATCCTGGTTCCCTAAAATACTAAGCACCACATAGCACGAATCGCCAAAGCCTCTGGAGTGGAAATTACACAATAGATGGACCAAACATTGGCCAACATTGAAGGTTGAGTTGAAAATAAATAGAAAAGAAATAAATTAATTAAATAAATGTATAAAGTAAATAATTAAATAATTTTAAATAATTAAATAACTTAAAAAATTAAATACTTTAAAAAATAAAAATGATAAATTTAAATAAAGTAAATTAAAATAAGTAAAAAATGAATTTTAAATTATTGTACGTTTGAGTTGTTTTTGCCGAATTATATCGAAATTAACATTGTATTCTTATTATTAAACTTTAAAATTCACCAGGGTCGACAAAATATTGAGATATAACGGTGTGAACAATATTCAAATAGATTTTCTGTGTGTTAATTTAAATGTTGTATGTATAAGTTGTGATTGGTGTTTGTGTGTGTATGAAAATATGTGATTGTGATTAAAAAAGAATCATGTGATTTCTTTGTTTGGATTTGGGTTGACCGGACGGACTCTGTGTATGTTATATAATGATATGTTTTCTTCTTTTACTGCGTGTGGTCCTTATTTGATCCTTATCCTTATCCTTATCCTTATTTATAAAAAAATATTTTCTTTTCTCGTACCCTCTAATTTGAGTCTCCCTGCATAGAAAACTAAAAGTGTCATTTTTTTTCGAAATCGGACTGCATTTGAGGTATACTCAAGAGCATCGGAATTTGAAATACACAATGCAAGCATCATTTTCATAGATTATACTCTGTCATGCTATAAATAAAAGAAACATTTAATTCTTTTATCTTAATATATTATAGAGCGTGTCTAACAGTTTTTAATAATCAAGTCTATAAAAGAAAATTAAAAAAATAAATTCATTACAGATCGTTATTAACTGGTTAAATATTACTATGGATAGTAAATTAACGCAAATGTAATTTAAAGTAAATTATCCGAAGTACTGTAAATCATTTAAAAATTAAAAGACATCATTAATGTAAGTAGCGTTTATGTCACTTTCATTATTATCACATTCTAAAGTCATAATTTAACACCACAAAAATTTATTAATATTAACAATTCACATACTTAAACAAATTTCTTATTAATTCAAATATTTCGCCCAAAATTAATTCATAAATTCTTTCGAAATATAAACTTCAAATTATATTTACATTTTTTACGAAAATTTTACAAAATTCAAATTCTAAATTATTTTACATATTTCAAATTAAACTTCAGATTATATTTATATTTTTCTACGAAACTTTATCATAAAAACTAATTAATTTAAATTTACAATAGAACCTTGTTAAAAAATTATTTCTTAAATATTGATTCGTTAATTATTTATTTAAAATTTATTTAAACTTATTTCGTAACTGTTATCAAAATATATAAACTGTTATTACTGTAAACATATTTTAAATAAGTAATTATTTATAATATTTTTACTTTCATTTAATTTTTTAATTTATTTCTTTTAAATTTTCAAATAAAAAAAATAATAAATTATTTTGGCGAAACTTAAATTTAAACTAACCCCTCATAATTAATATTAATACCTATGTTTAATTTTGTTTATTTATGCTTATAATTTTAATTTATTTTAATCTATGTTCAATAAAAAAAACAGTCACTGCAATCTTCATTTTGAATTTTATTGTTTAATTGTTAACTCGGTCTGCTAAATATATTTTTCAAACCCGACGTAATGGCTACTTCAACGCGCAGCAAGAGGCCCTTGCATCAGCTTGGGCCAACCTTAGAAAATCTATGCGGGTCAAAATTGCCCTCGGTTGGCGACGTTCTAAGACTTTTGTTCACAAGGTCTATTCGGGAAAAACCGAACATGATGCTGTTGTAAAAACTATTATGGAAGTGCAGTTATTTTTGGAGAAAGCCAGAATATCAAAACACCGTATCAATAATGTCGTTGTTCAGTTGAAAAAACTCGTTCAGAAATTGAAGGGACTAAAGAAGAACAAGGCCAGAAGGACAATCACCCAGATGACCAATGAAGAATCCATACAGCAACTTTCAATGACCTCTTTAATGTTGCTTATCAAGATGTATTAAGGATGATGAAATTTGAAGTAGACATACAATTTTTGCTGGCCCAGAGATACAACATCAAGTAATACTGGAAGAGGGCAATGCAATTTTGAATAAATGACAACAGACGAGGGGCAGATGCAGTTTATCTTGCAAGTGGTTAAGGAAAAAAGCAAACTTTTTCTTGACTCAAATAAGTCAAATATTTTGTATGGTCTAAGTCTGGTAGAAGTTTATAGCCAATTTAAAACAACCATTGACAATAACACAAAAACTTATCAGTGAGCACATTTTTAACAGAGCAATTATAATATTTTTCTATTGTATTCAGAAATTGTCAATGTATTTGTATTTATTGATAAAACGAAGTCCGGATGAAAATCTTCTTTTAATAACCAAAGTCATCCATTAAAAAATATATTTTATGACAATATATTTCGACGGTATTTGTATTTGTATTATATTTAGAAAATAACAATAATTACATAATAGAATTTAATGCATTATTATGGGTTCGTTTATGCTAAATTTAACATGTCTTGAGCATAGCCTAAATGTAGTTTGTTTTTATTAAAAATTTTTCCAAATTTTTTTCTCCATAGGGAGAATCAAATGGGAAGGTGGGAGCTTGACTTTTTCAATTTTGATTTTTAAAGACGACCCTAGCGTGTATGTGTGTGAGTGTAAATAAATGAAAGTAATTGGTTATGTGAGCTTGTGTGTGTGTGTTAAAAATGTTTTTGTAAGTGATAAATTTTCAAAATTAAAACAGTGTTAAAAAAATCAAATTTGAATTTATGTGAATAAAAAAAATAAAATTTGAGTAAATAAAATTTTGAATGAAAAACAACGTTTCCCTACAATTAAATTTAAAATAATTGTATTGCAAAAATATATATAAATGCTAAAATAATAATAATATTTTAGTAAATTTTTATTAGTGTATTCTTTAATATCAATTAAATAAATTTAAATATATTTGAATGATTTTTATCAATGAACTATTTAATAAAATTAAAATTGAATATACAAAGGAAATTCAGATTTTTTATATTCAAAAATCTAACAGAAAATTATTAAAATGTTATTATAATTTAGTTCATTGTTGAAACTTATTTTTCTCCAAGAGTTTCCGTTCTCATTTATAGATTTCCTTTATTCAATAAATTTATTTTATTTTATAGCAATTTTTAAAATTTTTATAATCAATTCAACCAATACGAGAATGAACTTAATTATTTTTAATGTTATTTAAAAACATGTTTTTTAATCTAATTTACTTCTTGACGAAATTAATAATTAAAAAAGCTTATTTAAAGTAGTCCCATTAATAATGAAAAAAAGTAGATTTTTTAAAAACCTTTTCTCTAAATAATTAAAAAAATAATCAAGTAAACTATTCTTTTTTTTATAATATTTATATAAAAAGAAAGTATAATATTTGATGAAATTTTATCTTACTAATTGAAAATAATTAATTAAAAAGTACCATAAATTTGTCAAATATTTTTTTAACATTTTTATTAGTTTTTTTTGAAAATAAATATAAAAATAAAAGCTTTCAGGAGTAACTAATAAATAAATAAATTTCATTATCGGAAAATATTCGTATGTCAAAAGGCAATTAAGTTGAGATTTCGTTTCAAATGTTCTTTACTAATGAGATCATAAATTCTTGATGAAGGATTTATGGGTTGTTTGATAATTATTAATAAATTTTTATTCGATGATGAAAATTGCATTATTTTCATTTAGCATTGCTTTGTTCAAAAAAATAATTATATAATTTAAAACGAACAAGGAAAATATTTAACAAGTACTTTTTAAAGTCACTCTTTCATAGTCATTGATTCTTAGGTGGAAAACCATGGAGACCACAAAGATAGACTGAAATCTTCACTGTATGGATTCTGTAGTTGTTTTGCAGATAGAAGTTCCATTTAGATGAAATTTCAAAATTTGTTCCTTAACTGTGCCTATTTCCATATCGCAATTTTCAACAATTTGATCGCTTCTTAGTCAATACTTCGGTTCCACAACTCGAACTAGTTGTGCGAGCAAGCCAGCTCAGGTTATTAAATAAGAGGCGTATTTTAATATGTGTTTTGGTATAATACAACTATATGATTAGAGAATAAAATATCCAAATGTTTTGACAGTGTTGAATTTAATTACATCTAAAAACAATAAATGCTAGTCTAAGAATTTACACGTATTAGAAGCATAAATGATATTTGTCGCATTTTATACTCTAGTTTTTTTCTTAAGGAAGCAGACAAAGTCATTTTCTTGTTACTAGCATCATTACATTTTGCGAATCGTAGATCACGATACAAGAGAACAATTTTTCTCCAAATAGATTTCGTCGTGCAAGCATCGTTTAATGTAACTTGATTCTAGATGGCAAATTTTTCATCTGGTTCATGTATTGTCTTTGGGATTACACATTTGGACAAAATATCAGTTCAATCAAAACATGGAAAGTGATTGCAAAAAGAAGAAAAAATCGCGGAAAAAGAGATAAACAGATAAAAAGACAAAGACGAAAGCGGGTTGATAAAAACGTGTTAATTAATTTCAATTCGGACAAAAAGTTTTAGCAGTAAACTATTCATTAATATTCTTGAGATTAATCAAACATTTCTGTCGTTTTGCCTAATTCTGTAATAAAATAATTATATTACAATTCGTAAATAATTAATGTTAATAATTAACCTTATGAAATTGGTCCAATGTTGAACATTAGTTATCGTATTGTAAGCTCTTCTGAGTAACACATGGTGCCACATTTTCACTCAAAGACTTTAATATAATGCTTTAAATTTTGAAAAAAAATAATGATATGTTACCAGTTTCATTGAACTCCTCAGTGTTCTTGATAAGAGTTGAATGGTAACATAATTTAGTAAGGGTTTACTGAATCTGAGATAACTTCATTGTTGTTAGAAGATTGTGCCTTTCAGTCTTTTAAGACTATCAAGCAAAGAGCGAAATGATTATAATTTAATGAAGGAAGATATTTAGTAGCATATGATTCAGGGAGTCCCGTGGGCTGCATTTTTATAATTTTGGAAGAGTATTCTTCAATGCTGCGGCAGTTGCAACAATCTTGTGCCAAAAAGAGAACCACAATAATATTTCTTTAGGCAGGGCTTTCACTCGGCGTGGAAAGATAACTTGTATTTGATACTGTGAAAAGTGTGGGGTAAATCCTTACCAATAAATCCGTTTTAGTAGCTACAGTTACAACAAAAATTAAGGTCAACAATCCGATGAGATAAAGTTTATGAACACAGTGATAGTTACGAACGCGGATAAGCCAAGATTACATGATGTTTTAAGTATGACCAGTGAAATGACATGCATTTATTTTGCTAGAAACAATCAAAACAAATTGGGTAGGTAAATACTGAGACAAGGTGTTGTTTAGTTTGATGTTGTAAATAACATCTGTGCCAATATGATGAGCATTCTACAAATACTTGAAATACCTTTCCAGATCAAAGTATGGTATAATAATCAAATTTTAGAAGATTTTATAAGAATAAAGATGATTGAATAGGAATGATTGAAAAACTCATATATGTCTGTGTTTGCATCTTGATACAAATGAGGCTTTTATTCCTTTAAAGACAATCAAACGAAAGAAGGTTTAAGGAAGGAAGGAAAGGGAAAAAATTAACTAAAAGCATCTGCAGCTGTTTAAGTGGTTGCATATCGAATGAGGGAGCTTCTGGGATCTACAATTGAAGAAATAACGACAGAAAATGAGGATACAAGCAAAGAAGAAAGAATTATCAAAGGTAGAAACTTACGGGTTATTAACCTTTAAAAATTCACATCTCTTACATTACATGAAAAGAGCATTACAAGTAAAATGAGTGTAAGAAGAAGGCATGAAGAATGAAATGATGATTTATAACAAGTAATGCTTATTTTAATGACGGAGATTCAAATTGCAAAAGCAAGAGTCAAATAAGTGTTTTATTTTCGGAAAATCAACTATTACATTCCCATGAACACCGTGGAGAGTTAAGGAGTAGGAAATAAATTAAAAAATCAGCACTTCATTAAACATGCACTAAATTATGGGCATAAGATGGGCATTTCCGCAAGTTAAAGTAAATCAATCGCTTTCAACCTATTAAGTAATACTTTATCTACGTCGATCTTGGAATTTAACGGGACACAGTATTTTGTCTGAATGCGACACTGAATAACAAACGTTAAATTCTGTAACAAATTCTATAGTCAGATCATTTAGTTTAGGCGGTTTTTGACGTATATTATGATCATAGAGAATTGACCACAGTTAAAACTTTTATGAAGCATTTAATGGCGGNCTGAAACTCTTTAATCTGGAATTAAAGTCAGTATGCTTAAGCTGTCGTTGAAAGCAGCGGCAACTGAATACTTAGATGACAATGGGAGGGTATTGTCCCAAGACTTCCAAATCACTGGACTAATTTGGAAAAAAAGACCTTATAATTACAAGAATAAATTTTATTAAAAAACTAATATGGAATTAAATTAAAAAAATATATCACGATCTCAATATATGTTCAAAATTTAACGATTTCATCTTTAACACTATAGTAATGCTATAAAATAATATTGTGAATACATAAATGTAATTAGTACGATATCGCATACATTAAATTGTATATCCGTCATCTTAGAAAAGGGATTTAAGAACTTGATACAAGGATGGTAAGAGCAATATTAATCAACATAGGAAATATTTACAATATTTTGTAAGTATTTAAACATTTATATTCATTCTAATCGAAGAATTAACTAAATTTAAATCGAAAATGAACTAAACTACTGAAATTCTTTCCAAGAAAATTTGTTTAAGAATATTAGAAAAACAATTACTTATTTAAAAATCATATCCGAATTGAGAGAGGGAATAATTTATTGATAAAACGAAATCCGGATGACAATTTTTTATTAAAAACAAAACTCATCCATTTAAAAATATATTTTACGACAATATATTTCGACGGATCTACCGTCATCTTCAGGTCACTATTTAATAATCAATTCACCTGTATATAAATACAAAAGTGATGATTATGTAATCGATTGAACGAAATCATCTAATCAAAGATTCTCAACAAGCTGGTTGAGACTGCCGATTGAACATTGATTTTGGGGCAACATAACCTAATTAACAATGCTTCACACGACACTCTCTCCCAATAACTATCAAAATGCTTACACAAAATTTTGAAATTATCAATATTATTAATCAGTGACCTGAAGTTGACGGTTGATCCGTCAAAATATATTGTCTATAAATATATTTTTTAGTGGATGAGTTTTGTTTTGAATAATTTATGTATATTTCTCATTTATGCTAGAAGAACTAAGAATATTGTGTTACGCAATTTGCGTATCAAACGGAAAATAATTAATTTTAATTATTTTATGTCAATAATAAATTTTGTGTATCCTCTTTCGCACACAACCATATGATGTTAATAACAATGTGCTAAATTAAATGACTCATGACATTTTGCTTAGTAATTTACATAGAAAGCTTTAGTAAATAATTGAAGCCTTTTACCCTATCTAAGACTGTGAATGTATTTTTCAGAACAACACTTGGTAGTCTAAAAGATTTAGTTAATTGTGATTCTGTTATTAATAAGATTTAGTTAAGAATATAATATTTTCCTTATTTCCATTCATTTTTCTCTTTTTGAACATGTTCTCTAATTCTTTTCGAGGTTATGTACAAGAATATTGATATAAAATGGGAGACAGTGCCGTGTGAAACATTGTTAATTAGGTCACTTTCCCGAAAATCAATCTTCAAACGGCAGTACCTAGTAGGGGTTCAAATCCCGGGATCCCGATGATTTCGCGGGATTGAAATCCCTGGAAAATGAGGTCTGGATCCCGGAAGTCATAATTTATATAACTTTTTAAAAAATTTAAATTATTCGACATCAAAGTGAATTTAAATAAAATCATTAATAAGACAAAAATTTCAGAATTTTATTTTATTAAAAATTGATTTTAGTTTATGAAAAAATGATTTATTTAAAAAAAATTACTTTTTTTATGATTTATGAAAAACTCTGTAGAATTTAATAAAAAATTGTGTTTTTCGATTGAAATACTTGGAAAATGAGATCGAGATTCAGGCATTCAAAATTTATAACTTTTTTCAACAATTTAAATTATTTGATATCAAAGTAAATTAAAATAAAATCAATAATAACAGATTCGACAAGTGTTAAACATATTCTCACTTTTCAAAAAGCCATAAAAAAGTTCGTGATGTTATGAAAATATTTCAAAGAAGTCCTGTTAAAATGAGAGACTTCAACAATTTATCATGGAGGATATGGAATGGAGCTATTCCTTGGATATGCTTTTATTGGGTATTAAAACCAGATGGAATTCCTTGATCGCTAATAACGATTCGCTATGCTTGTGAAAAACTACGTGAAAAGCTTTAGTCTGTTTGAATTCTGAAATCATCTTTAGTAAATCAGAAAATAACATACATAAAATCATTTGTCGAGCTTTGAAGCCCGTGGAATTGATAATCAATACCCTATCAAAGAGAAAATGTACTTTTGCGATAGCAAATGCTGCTGTTCGATTTGCATCAGATGAATTAGCCCAACAAAAGTCAATGTTCTCAGTTACCTTATCTACTGCATTGCAGAATAGCATGGCAGAAAGGTTAACAACGATATCTTTAGCAGTAAAATATCTTAGTTGTGGTGGGCACGTAGATACCGCTACCAAAATGAATGAAGTAAAGTATGTACTCATCAGCCTCGCTAACAAACTGAATATCATCAATGATTGTAACAGTGGAAATGACCTTTTAACTGAAGAAAATAAGTCAAGTGATATTAACGAACTTTTGGAGGAAGCCTTGCAGAAATGTGACAGTGGTTCAAGTAAAAAGGAACGAAGAGAAAATACAGTATCAAGAGAACTCGATTTTTTCAGCGTCGTCGGTCAAAGAGGGAGGCTTCTGTAAATTTTGTACAAAGCTCATAGAGCGTACCTCCAACAAGTGTCGAGGTGGAAAGAGCATTTTCTGTGAGAGGACTGTTTTGACAAAACTACGATCCAAAGCTCTATGTAAGCTCTATGTTGACCTTGTTACGACATTATTTCCAAAATTGTCAGTGATTCTAGTGTAAAATGTCGTAGATAAATAAATATTTTATGACTTTTAGTAGTATTAATGTTTCTTGTTTTAGATTTCTAATAAAATATCAAAATTGTAATTAAAAAATAGTATACGTATATTAAAATAATTAAAATTTGAACTAGATTATAAATTTAAAAAATTACGTAATTCAGGGATCCGGGATTAGGGTCGGGATTGGCCCCTAAATCCCGGGATCAGGAAAATGCCGGGATTTGGAACCCCTAGTCCCAAGCAGCTTACTCGGAATGTTTGATTAGCGTAATTTCATGCAATCGATTACAAATATTTTTCCTTAAACAAAAGATTTATAACGTAATCTGATGATGTCAGTTTTTAAAATGGTAGACTTTTGCATTTTTTATAAAAAACTTATTAAAACTGATGTGAGATAAAATTGATTTTTTCTACACGAAACTAGTCTGAATATTAAATTTCACATCTAGTATTATAAATTCTTTGCAATCAACAATACACTTATATTTTGGTAGAAATGTTACTCTTTTATAAGTAAATAAAACCTTTGATATAAGCCTTTGATTTGTCTAATATGTTGTCCTTTTATTGAGGTTCAAGTGAAAATATTTTCTATATTTTATGGTGTGAATACAACGATTAATTTATTAAATTTGAATTGGTTATAGTGTTTTTATTTGACATTGCAACGTCAAGTGATGACTCTTGCAATTATTTTGTTTAATTATTAACTAATTATTCAGAATAATGCTCAAAAAACATGATTTATTGAAAATAATTTTAAAAATACGCAATTATGGAAAAGAAATACCTTTGTAAGGTTTGCTTACCACTATAATCTAGAAATTAGGAGTCTAGAAACAAGTTAGCAAAAGATGTAACATGAGACTGTATTTTTTGTAATTATCTGCTTATAAACACAATATCCTTAATATATTGTTAGAAATTGACAAAATAAAAAATACACAAACTTTATCAAAGAATTCTAAGTAAAAAAATACTAAAAGCTAAAATTTTTATCTGATTTAAAATTACAATATTTCTATTATTTTTGGTTTCAATGAATTTGAAGTAATTAAATATTTAATTTATAATTTTTGAAAAAGATATTTTAATTATTTAGAAATATTTATCCTATTTTTCATGATAAAACAAATTATATGTAAAATTAATACAAAAATATTGAATGATATTTTTTTATTTTTTGAAAATACAATTTTCAGAAAGATTTACTGTTTCATTTTATTTTTAAAGAATTTAGAAAAAAATAAGTTAATAATTAAACTTTTTTATTTTCTATTTATTATATACAATTTTGCATTTAAAACATTTTTTTCAAAATAAGCAAAGTCAATTTATCTATTTTTAATTATATTTTCTTTTAAATTTAATATAGGGAATTACACCTATATTAAAATTTTAGTTTTAATCTAAGTATAAAAAAAACGAAATAGCTTTTTTTAATTGTAAATACATGAAATATAATTTTTTTTCAAATAAGTAAATGAAAAAAAATCATTTAAAAAATATTTTTTATGTGACAAAAACTCCCTCTGATATTTTTTTTTAAATTTTTCGTAGAACAGAAAAATACTTACACTATTTTCACAAACTTTGAGTAAAAGTATTTTTAACGAGTATATTCTTAACTAGAGGTTCCGGAACTGGAAAGTTACATTAGTAAATCTAGTCGCCTGATCAAGCTAGTTTGGGTCGCAAAAGCGACCAATTAAAGAGAGCATTTTAATGTGTTTTGGTGCGGTGCAACTATTCACAAACTTTTGAAGATAAATAAATTGGATTTTTTTAACATATTTTATTTCATTTTGAAGGTAAATATAAAGCACACTTTTGAAATAAATTCTATACAAAAACATGAAATCAAGATACAGGAATTACAAAATGGAAAAATGTTAAATTTACAATCCCAGATTCTTAAAAAAGAGTGATCGTTTTTGTATTTCCTAATTATAAACTGTACAAATAAATAAGTATTTAAATTGATATTTTTATGATACTTTTGGGTTGTTCCCAAAGTTCTGTTACGCTTGATGAAATTTCCACTTTTGTTAATTCTCTTTTCGTCCTTTCAAGTCTCCAATACATATAATTTTTATTTTTATTTTCTTACAATTCTTATTACAACATTAAATTAAATCATCATTGACAATTGCAAATCAAACGATCAATCAAATGAAGATTGATAAATTTGAACTTAGCGTTTTGATCCGCTAATGCTGAAAACGAAATGTGTTAGCAAGGATAAATCAAAAGATATTTGGCGCAGAAGGCGAAGGAACTCTTAATCAAATGACCGCGCTGTGTAAAAGAGATTTGAATTTTCCCTACAAAAGACCCTTCCAAGATTTATACAAGCTTTAAAAAGTCTAAGCCAAAAATGAGTTAACGTTTGTCGTAAATTGCTCAACATTCTAATTAACAACCAATTCTGGAAATGCATTGTACATTCTGATCAAAAATGTGTTTATCTGATACATAAGGTCGAAGTAAACCATGAGTTCTATAAGGTCAAACAACTCGTCAGTTTTGAGTCAAGATCGATTTTCCTAGAAATTCATGATGCGTTTGGTGCAAATTTCAAGGCGTTTTAAACTTTGAACTTGTTCTAAGTGCTATCAATGCGGAACTCTTTTACCAGCAATTATACTGTATTCATGAAAAATAGTTTGAGAAGTATCCCATGCTGACTCATAAAATGCTATATTATATATTACAGTAGAACAGTGGTGGCCAACCTTTTTTGCGCCGCGACACCTTTTTGTAAACGGAAAAATTTCGCGACACCCATATGCCTTTGCATTAAATTTTTGGTGAATTGTAACAAGGCGTTAGTAGTATGATAAAACAATTACTTACGCGTAAAAATCTTTTTAAAAATCACCCTAGAGTGTCGCGACACCCAGTTTGGCCACCACTGCAGTAGAACAATGTAAAATAACACATTTTCAATTTAACTATTATTTATTTGGATGGATGCATCACCTTTTGAAAGGTCATCGATTTGAATCATTCGATGAAATTTCAAATGCGTATCAACGCATCTTTGACTTGAAATAGCCAGAGTTGTACTTTAGACAAATTCAGACGTTTGCAAACCGATGACCGAAGGTGGTGTAATATAATGGAGACTGTACTTTGAGGGGACCCGACAGATGGGGGCCAGCATACACACCGACAAACGATCTCACAACAAATAAGAGATGACAAACTAACATTTGCGCGAAACATGAATTAAGAATTTGGTTAATAATACAACAATTTTGTTATTTATATTAAATTATTGATAATTTACTACAAAATATAAATGTAATTTAGGTATTGAAAATATGTTAATTGTTATTGTACATTACTATCAACAGATCAGTGGCGTTTGTAAACCGCAGCCCCCCTTGACGTTGTCAAAAAATAATTGACTTAACTTTTTTCAATAAAACATTATTGAAAACATTATTATTGGTTCAAACGCCTTTGTGGTTACATAAATAGGCTTAACGGTATATACGTTTTAATTTGTACTACCCTCACCCGTATCCAGATAGACAGAGGTGTGGGAAGCTCAGTCTTGCCAGTCTTTCTCTTTGTCTATTTGTGACAGCACACACGTGCCTAATGGTACGGTATACTCAGCCGGCTATAGGTGCAAGGCTATAGATAGAACACGTCTCCATACTTCACGCAGTTTGTTAATTGTTCCATTCCAGACTACACACACATACATCTCTCATCCTTTGTCTCATTTCACGTCACTTTAGTTTTGCAGTGTTTCTCCTGTTTCTCCTGCAAACATTTACAATTCAACCTGTATTAGTGACGTGCAAGTTTTCCATGCTACTGACATTGAACTGTGGGTAATATTGTGGGCATTTTGTAAGTTCTATATACTTTTCAATCCAGGTGTCGGGGGATCTGGAAGTCAGTCTTTAGGACAGTTGTGCACAATGAAGTTTAATAACTGGAAAGATGCATGCGAAAGCTTTTCTACACACGAGAAGTGTCTGTATCGTATACGCTGTGCGGAAGTTGCCTTAAACGCTAGGAGAGTAGTGTCTGGTAAGCAGCTTCCAGTCATTCTCCAGATTGACAATGAGGTAAGACGTCAGATCGAAGAAAACAGAAAAAGTCTAGTACCAATCATTGAAACAGTTCTGTTGTGTGGAAGGCAAGGAAATCGCTATGGGGGCATCGAGATTCTGGTCGCATTGCACTAGAAAGTGAACCAGGGGACAAAGATTGGAATTTTCGAGCTCTACTCCGTTTCCGTGCTAAAACAGATGAAGTGTTGAAGACATGTTTGACAGAAAGGGGTAGAAATGCGCAGTACACGAGCCCAAGCATCCAAAATGAAATCATTGAATTATGTTATGACATAATCAGGCAGAGACAGGCAATCAAGATCAACGAGTCTAGCCACTTTTCTATTCTTCTCGACGAAACAACTGACATAGCTGAAATTGAACAGTTACCCGTATGCGCTCGCTACATAGAACCAGATACGTGTACTGTTCAAGAGGCTTTTCTGCAGCTTGTACCACTGTATGACGTCACTGGAAAGGGAATTGCCATGGTCATGATCGAAAGTCTCAAATCAGTTGGATTGGACATTACAAAAATGTATTGTAATGGTTATTTATTATTATTATTCAATGGGTGGTTATTTCAATGTCAAGGAACTAGTTCCAGCAGCTCTCTATGTACGTTGCGCTGCTCACAGCTTGAACTTGGCCGTGTGCAATGCTTGCGATGTGACACCAATAAGAAATTGCATGGGCACTAAAAGAAAAATATATGATTTTTTCAATACCCCCAAAAGACAGACAGTGCTGCAAGTAGCGATTGCAGATGTAATTCCAGAAGCACACCATATAAAGATTACGCAGCTGTGTGCAACTCGATGGATTGAAAAAATATGATTCCATATCCGATTTAGTAGAGCTGTTCTCGGCTGTAATAGCTTCTCTAGAAATTATTTCAGAGTGGTCCCACAAGGAAACCTAATCTCTTGCATACAAAATTCTGCTGGCCTTGAGGGAACCTCAGTTCATTGTGTCACTCTTCATACTCCATAAACTATTCAGATTAAGTGTCATTCTCTGCAAGACCTTGCAAAAGAAGAACATCGACCTTGTTGAGACAGTGAATCTCGCAGAAGACACTGCTGCCGAAATGAAAGTCTTGCGAGTTAATGCTGAGAAGACATTTGCAGAGATTTTCGCTGATATCACCAAATGCACTGAAACGCATGAAATTGAAATTCGTGAACCCCGAATAACATCCGCCCAGAGACATCGTTGTAACGTGTCCTCAAGCTCACTATAATCATATTACCGGAATGCTGCGTTCATTCCATTTCTGGATAGTTTTATCCAGCACATGGAAACGAGATTCCTTTCTTTAGTTTCGCTTGGTTTATGTGCGGAAAACTCTTCTGCAAGTACCGGAAACCAGCAACACCTCAATCCATTGCATTCACAAAGTTCTTCATTTGCCGTGCAGTGGCGGCAGTAGTATCTTTCTGGGACCCACTAATGGTTGATAACTGACATTCATGCACCCAGGCTGTAGCATCTCTTTTTGTGGCCAGTCTTGTCTGATGTAATGCTGTTCTCTTGCTCTGCTATCCTACTGAAACAGGAAACAACAATACTTTGTATAGCCACTCTGCATTGAATCTTGAGTGACACCATCTATTTCTGACCACAGCTACCACTGACGTATGCATAATAAACTAGAGGTCCTCGATAAATATGAAGTTCAAATTCGTAATCAGCTCATTTAAATTAACTAGAAACAAGCAATTTCAAACAGGAGACAAAACTTGTGTTTATCAGTGTTATGTAATGAATTACATATAATTATTGGAAAACGCTTAACAAATTGGTTGGGAGAGGCGTGTGAATATTGATTTTCAAATTATGAGAACTTAATTACAAGGCTTAAAACGATACCTTTTCCTAATAATTTTTAAAATACTTTCACAAAATTTTGAATCCATTTATACTAAAGTTACATCTCAAGTTTTCTTATGCATTACAATATTACTCTTACCCCTTCTACAAGCGTGTTCTTGGACGCGTTTGCAGAGATGGCACATACTCCCTTTAGTGCATGTGTCCTTGCACCCATTACTCGTATACTGCTAAACATCGTCTGAATACAAAATAAAAGAAAAGGTGATTTAGAAAACATTTTCAACTTTAAGTGACTGAAATATAATTTTAAATATAAGAGATTATTTATTGTTCTAAAATTGCATTTGTTTAATTGCATTTTATTAAAAAATTGCAATTATTTTTTAAATTTATGTCTTAATATTTCCAGCTGTTACATATTACGATTAATTAAAATAGAAAATTAATATTCAAAAACACATTTTTTTCTGTGAGTTTCCTACAGAAACGGAAAATCTCTACATTCTTTCGGATAAATTAGCACAGAAGAAAAAATAACCTATTATATGACTAATTAAATTTATAAAATGATTTATTAAATTATGTAAATTTGCTCAGAAATTTCAATATCCAGGCTGTCGGGTTAATTTTCTATGG
>MQRK01134331.1:0-11664 GCA_001938485.1 Girardia tigrina | reverse complement strand
ATGGATAAATAATTTTAACGATCTTTAATAAATCAAAAAAAAACTATGAGAAATAAAATCAAGAATATTATTTGTCTGATGCGTTTCTGTCAGATAGCTGTTGCAGATGGAGTATTACTTGAGTAATATTTATGAAACCATTTAATGCGTGATAACAAATTTTATTAAATTTTTAAATAAATACAGTCGATATTTTGAATCGTGGTTTGTTCTTCTTCCACGAAAAATTTCCGTCTATTTGTTTCTCTAAAACAGGAACACAGCCTAAACTGATTAACTACCAAACAGAATATGTAAATTTTCTAGATCAATTTTGTTTATTGTTATAGCGAATTTTAAAAGTTAATAAATTAAATTTATTTTTTTCCTTTCTAAATTATTTTTAAAAATGTAGACTGATTTAGTCATAGAACACTCCGATTGAAAAGAAAATGTCGTCTTATTTTATTTATAAAATGATACGGTGACTGGTTGTTTATTTCCTACAAAAACAGGTCATTAGAAAAGGTAATGAGAATGATTCACTTGTCTTTTGTATCAATTTGACTGTATCAATTGAAGTTATAAAATAGATTTTTATGAACGTAATATAATTATCAAAAACAGAAAATTTATCGGCCTTTATTTAGTAATTGAGGAACGACATAAATATTACTTATTGATTTATAATCTTACATTCCTAAAACAATGTTTGTAAAACATTATTTACTGGATCGATATTACATGTAAATAAACTAATAATAACCCAACAATAAGTGTAATAATTCAATGCCATTTTGTTTTTTGTAGAATAATATAATTATAATTACAACAGTTTTATTTTAATGTTCTTTATCTCAACATTTCAAACAACAAAATTGTTCTTAATGCTTCAAAAGATAAAGGCGAATTGTAAATAGTCGGACATCTATGCTGTAACAAAGACCTCGATGACTCACCGCATTCCTCTCCTTGATTTATCGATCGGTCTTTGTTCGATTTCGTTTAATTTTATATCTTATTGTAATCGCTAAACCGATAATTGATTATTTAAATAATTAATATTAATACACTCTTAATCACTTAATTACAGTATAACCTCTAAATTTGCCCAAAATTGAGAAATTCAAAATAACTGGTCAAATCTAAATTTTCAAAATATGGAAATAAAATAAAATTAGACTTGATTTGCAATCTATTCTTACTAAATGTTAAATTTCGAATAGAATTTACATTAAGTACTTTCTTAGTGGTTTCAGCGGGTTGAGTTTGAAGGCTAAAAGAGTTTGAGCTTCTGCCTTCAGACAAAAATGATTATACTGAACAAAGACAAAGGAAACTAAAGATATAAGAATATAGAACTAAAGTTTATTAAAAAAATTATTTTGTTAATTAGTCAATTTATTCATTTTTAAAGTGCATTGTTAATAATATCCATGACAGTCATTCCCAATAAATCTAAATTGGGTGATTGAAATAAATATTTCTTCATTATTCTTAAAGATTTATAATAATAATTTTGGAAAAATATTTTTTAAAAAAAGTTCGTATTTTCCAATTTTCCCTTAACATACATATTAGATTTTTCTTCCCGTATAACTTAAGATCAAAATGATGAATATTTTAAAATTTTCTTAACCCTTTATTTGAAGCTTTGAAACCTTCTATTTTATAAATTTCAGCAAATTTAAAATCTTTTCCAATCAATATTTTACTTTTTAATACTTCTTTTTTTTGTCTCTGTGAGCAAAAGTGCCCGGTTGGTACATAAATAAATTCGCCGCATGCATCGGTCCTAAGGCATCCTCTGCACCGGCCCTGGTTTCCACAGGGGTTCTTTCACTTGCGGCCTCCCCCCGCACCCATCACTTGGGTGAACTTCTCCGCCTAGCCCAACACTTTTGCTCACACACCTGACTTTAACAACTCATTATCGAAGGTCAAGTCCTCCTACCATGATTTTTCATTTTTTTGCCAATATAAGGAAGAATTATTATGATTGTTGTTGATTTAATTTATGTAACTTGGTTATGTTTGAATTTTTTAGTAGCTCTGTCAGAAATGTCACCTTAGCGCGAAAATAATGAAACTGTTTTGTAAAGAGGAAACTTTCCAAGTGACAGATAAAGACATTAAGAATTTAGTTTCAAAATGTCGAAAATATCAGTCTATTGATCCAGTAGACTGTGAAATTGGAAAAGGATAAATAATTTATATATTTTTCTATAAAATATAATTGGTATATACTGCCTAATGGATGTAACAAAATATAATGGAAAGAATTACATAAGTTAAAACGGGGCAAGTGTGAGCCTGAACTGGATGAGAGAATGAGAACCGATGAATTCGGAGAAGATTCTTTGAGCCTTGGTTTTTTCTTTGGCAAAAGGAGCGGAGGAGAACAAAAACGGTAAAAAATAAATTACCGGATTCGGATGGCTCATAATCATTATGAATCGAGCCGCCATCTTGTTCACGTGCCATCAAATGAGAAGTACTTCGATCGTACAAAAATCGTTTCAAAAAAATACAGACCATCCTGCTCTTCGATATTCCAAATTGTTTCGTTTTTTTTCAACCACCAAAAATAACGATGATGAACGAGAATTTTTTAGCTTGAGTATTATACAATATTCGCAAAAAACGCCAATTTTTATTTACAAACAATATAATTTAAACAAATTTGATTGTTTTTATTGTAGCACATTTTTTGATTTCATTTTCGAAGATATCTATGAATTCAATATTGCGTGCTACGGAAAAAGATATATTTTTTTAATTGGAAACTTTAGCATCTGATTTACTAAATCACTACATAATTAACCGCAGATCATCGAAGATTCGAAATTTGCTTCGGTGTTGCGAAATAATCGTATCGCTCAGTTAGAAAATATATTAAATAATTTATATCATTCTGATAAAGACACGAAGAGGATAAGATATCGTGATTCTTCAATAGTGGAAATGAAAAAACGCAATTCCGCTACATTGATTCACGGGATAATTTATTGTCTTTATTATTGTTTACAACATGAGAAATCAAAACTCGTTACAACCGGGTGTTGCCACGGTATAAAAAATGAGAAAAATAGATGTCGAGATAATGGACTATTTAGTATATAATTTTAATTATGAATTTATAATATTATTTATGGCAATGTACGATATTTTCATAGATAATTTTAAATTAATTTCGATAATAATAAATGATAATACAATATATAATAAATAATAATATTATTTAAAGAAATATAAATAAAAATATATAGTTTAATATAAATGTGAGTATATAAATTATTAATTATACATATGAGTAATAAATATAAATATATACTAATAACTATTTTAAATATATAATAAAAAATTAAAAATCAATTAAAAATGTAGGAAAAATATTTATACGTTGATTATATAAATTTACTTTTTAATATTGAGTTTAAAAAAATATTTTTTGTGATAAATTTTAATATTTTTTATTATTATTAATTATTTTATTGACAAACTATTTTAATTTCAAATTTTCCTCCAAAAAATAATAATGTACTGAAAACCATTCTAAAAATTATAGAATAAATATTTCAAATTATGAATAAATTTTATTTGTATTATTGAAAAAATGTATAATATAACTATATAAGAAAATCTAAGTATTTTTCAGAACCGTGATCATAAAAAATATTAAAGGTAATGATGATTCTTGTCTATTATTTCCAATTAGAATTTGACATAAAATAAAAAACATTGTAATAAACATAAATAAAGTTTAAAAGTTAAAACTCACTGATAGAACTCCTAAAATACTTCAAAAAATAGAAAATTTTAAACTTTTTAAAAGTCAAAGTAAACTACAGTACGATAAATATTCACATTTTCTATATAAAAACTAACAATTTCTATATATTAGTAAGAGCATGGAAAATTAAATTATCATTTTGAATGCGGTAAATTTGATTAATTAGTAATATTTTTAAAATTCTCCGTAAATGATATTTTCTTAATTAAGATATTTTAAATTGCTGATTTTTTACTTTATTTACTATTTTCAATGAGTACTTTGGGATTTTTCAAACACGAAAATGGCAAATTTAATTGGAAATTTAAATTTTTTTGTATATTTACCAATTGCTATTTTATGGAATAAAAACTTTATTGTTGTTTTTTTCTTAAAGAAAATAATTATTATTCTACAATATTTTTATTTCAACGTTTATATATATATATATATATATATATATATATATATGTACATATATTAAAATAAAATTAATAAATAACATAAATAAATCATCTAAAACGTACTTGAGTAAGACAAGAACAAACGTAATATAAATAACTGATGAATTTTAATTGGTTGAAATTATTAACGAATCGAAGTATAATTAAATTAATTTGCCAAAATGAATATTAAATTATAATTTTGATATGATATTCGATTATAAAATCAGGAAAGAAAATGTTTTTTAATTCTTCATATATTTACATATTAATTATGTTATATAAAATTAATGAAAGTAATTTCAACAATTGTTTTAGTAAGTTCAAGTTGTTACAAATGTGTTATCAATTTATGTCGACGACATACAGAACTTAAACTAAAGAATAAGTTTACACTCAGCCTCGCTCAATGAGGATATATGGTTCCATAAAAGATCGTTGTTCTACAAGAAGAAATTGTCTAAGAAGAATCTATTTTTCCTTTATCTTTTTTCTGATAAGCAATCCAAAAATTCAATTAAAAATACTTTAACATGTATTTGACCATTCATTCAATATCTCTCTCAGTAATAACTCTGTAAAATCAAAACTTTATTGAGGTTTTAACTTTAACTTTTATGTATAACTTTTAAAAATTCTGTAATAAGCGTATAAATCGTTACGTATTACATGATAAGTAACAAAATTTTTTTGTGATTCCCCTATTATTTATTATTTTCATCAATTAGTTCTTCATTCAATAAATGGATCTTAGATAATTTGATTATTCATCTTCTAAAATCATTTTCCATCGATACTATGACTAATTTTAATTATCTTTTCATATTGATTTTATATTGGCGGTACAACATTTTCTATAGGGATTACCTGTGACTATAAATTTTTCCAGTAAACACTTAAAGTATATATGTTTATTTCCGTAACATAAAATAGTAATAATTTTGTAACAATTCCAAATAAAAGTTTTTTCCAACCTTGAGTATCTGGTTTAATTCTTCCTAGATAGATATCACACAATATTCTTTTTCAAATATTGAGACTTTTGATATTGATGTTATTCTTTAGTTTAAGGGTTGGATTAAGAACATATTTTTAAATGGTCATCCATTAATTAGTCATGTGTTTTTTATATAATTTTATTTATTTAACATATTTCCATTTATTTTTTTGTAAAAAAATATATAGTTGTTTAGAAAAGACTATGTACAAAGTGCGGCAGTTATTTGAGAACACACAATAATATGTGTACACTTTCCTGTCTGTTATAGTTTTTTCTATTGCAGGTAGACATGGTAGAACCTATTCTTACGAAAGAAATGAAGAGACATGCAGTTATTGTCTCCTTGGCTGAAGGACACAAAAATTCTGAAAGTATTGCATTTTTGAAAGTCATACGATCGTTTGTGTTCAAAGTTCGGAGAGAAATAGGTGCAAAAATTTTGACTTTTTGGGCTTAACTTTTAAAACTTCTGTAATAAGCGGTAATTAGTGCATAAATCTTTACGGTACTTTCACTTTATCTCGACCCCTAAAATTTTTGATAAAAAAAATAAATAAATTTCAAAATTGATCAAACAAATTATTTAAACGACTCAAATACTCAAAAAGCATTACATTTGTGATCCCGGAGGCCAGAACGCTGCGATTGCTTCCATCAAAGCTTTAAAGACATCAGAACCGGCAAGTTTCTTGCACCACATGAATTCCGCCAAATAGGATTCCAAAAACTCACGCTTAGTGCCTCGTTGCTTCTTGTTGCGCCATTTCACTGATCCCCACAAGAGTATTACTGTTTGCGTATGAACTCCACGGTCAGGATTTACGAAATTGTACTTGTGATTGACTTTAAAATCCTCGAAGCCAGCCTTTCCAATTCTTTGGTCTTGTACGCTTGCCAACTATCTGAACAGATCGTCGTTCCCTTCTTTATGTGCTTCTTGATCTCGATCATCAATGTTTTTGCGCTTCGACCTGGAACCTGGACAAGAAGGTATTCACATGTGTCATGGCACAACCCCCCCAAAAATCCATTGTTGAGGCAAAATACGACCCATATTGTTCTTGCGCTCTATACATGCTCTCATCAATTTCCACGATCATGTCTTGGCCACCAATCTTCTGTTGCGGACGTCGAGTCAATTGTTCGGCAACTGCTTCACGTATATAGGCATTCCAATCAACAGGCGTATTCTGTCCTGTGCCCAACTCTTCCATGCACCATTTGATTGATGTGTCCTCTTTGGACCAACCATAAAAGAAGTGTACAGCAGTGACAAATGACAAGCGTGAATACACAAATCAAGTACCGGTACTGATATTAACCTTCTTTTTGCAGACTTTGACTTTGCACTTACAAAAGATTTCTTGACTGAAGCCAGCTACATATTGTTATTGTTCGGAAAAAAATCTTTCGGTCGGCAAGATACTATTCTCTTGGAGGAGAGTAACGGCCTCTTCTTCGATGCGCGGTAAATCAAAGAGATTCATACTAATTCATAAATTTTAGAAATAAATAAATAATTTATTAATCAATATTTTGTCAATATTTAATAAATATAAAAATTAGTTTTAGGGGTCAAGATGAAGTGAAAGTACCATCTTTACATATTACATGATAAATAAACAAACAGTTTTACCATTCGATATTTGAAGTTAAATATTATTTAAATTAAGCTCATATTTAAATTATTTATAACAAGAAAAATCTTTTTTTGATTAATTACTGCCATCCGAACTAGAAATTATTCTTTTATGCTTGTTTTGTATGTCATTATCAATATGGCTGGAAAATAAGTCAGAGTTTGTATTATCTTGAGTTGACTCACGCACTAACGTTCTCTTGTTTTACATATAATATTCTTCAATACATATTGTTTGTATATTTTTGTTCCCAATAAATCTTAATAAAGTTTTAATGTAATTTAGAATACAAAGCTGCAAATCTTTTTTAAACTATCGCACACGTTCTGATTCATTATTGTATTCCATAAAAAAGGCTTCTAGTTTTTTAAGCAATTTTGGATCCTTCGTGAATTGTTTCCCTCGTTATTGGTAAGTCAACTATATCATCGTCGCCTCTGTGTTCAGACTGTATTGGATCTTCACCTATTTCAATTAAGTCTTCGTCATCTAGCAAGCGGTCCAAAAGAATCTTTATATCAATTTCTCATATAAAATGGGAAAAAATATCTGTCCATCCAATCCAGCCATCTCTTTCATTTCCTGTTTTGGAGAAATTTTTATATTTAATTCTTAATTGTATTTTAAGGTTGCTGGCAATTCTTTATAAAGTGAGAAATTTTTTGTCTAAAATTGCATAAAAGTGAAAAAAAGATCCAAAAAATATTTCGTACCGCAATTAGAAACGACGTAAAAAAATGATGAAATGTATTTCTAATTAGATATTTAAAACTAAATATTAAAATTAAATATCTAAATTTAAATATAATTTTTCAAAGAATTTTAGTTAAAGTTAATTAAAATTTTAAAGTAAAAAATTTATTAATTTAAAATAATGAGTGAAATAAATATTTTTTTAAGAATATATTATAAGAGTACAAGATAACAATACAAGGATAGCTATAAATAAACTGGACGCTAATATTACAAAAACCACGTCAACCATCGCATTTAGAGGGACAGATCGATGATGTAATACACAATCTTGAACAACATGAGATAATAAGGAATTGTTTATCATCTTGGAACACACCACTGGTTTGTGTCTGAAAGAAGGAGAAAAAGGAAATCCGCTTATGTTTGGATTTCATATTATTGAACCAAGTGTTGGGTATGTTATTAATAGTGCCGGATTTTATATGATTATTTTAATTTTATTAATTTAAATTTATTTGTTTCATGGTATGCTTTAACATCTGAGTTTATTTTGACCCAACACATTATTTAGATATGTCTCTCCGCTAAGTGTCTCTAACTCACACTTATTAGATATCCATATCGTACATCATCAACCTCATCTGGCCATTTTATCACGCCAGTGAAGTTGATGAAGTACCTATTGCGTTCTACATTATATTTAAATATATTAAGTCTATGAAAGTTGGCTTATGCTACTTCTATTTAGTTAATGATTATCTTATTTTTTCCTCAACATGTTTTTTTTTATTTGATTATTATATTTCTTATTGTGAGTTTATCATTTTCATATCAGAGATTAAAGTTATAAGAACATGCACAAATTATATGTTGACATTGTTTTATTAAAATATAACAAAAGAAAATGCTAATCAAAGGAAATCCACCCATCGTCCCTAATCATCCAAATCTGATAGATTGAAAAACTCTTCACCTTTACCAATTGTGATAGAGCGGAACTGTAGGCGGTCACGATTCTCCTTCTGAATTTCAAGTTTTGAATTAAAGTCCAGCCATTCTTGTTGTTCTATAGTCCCTTGGAAATGATTTGTTGGAAAAAACAACGAAATTTGATGCGAGGTATCAAAATCAGAAGACTCTCTTTGACTGGTGTCATTTCTGATTACCGTCTTTCCATCTTGGACGTCAACCTCAATACGACTGGTTTTAGAAACAGCTTGCAGCTCATTCTGGGCCTGTTGAAACATTTGAGCCTTTCGCTTCCTCTGCTCCCGCCGCTTCTGAGATCTGCTGAGCACCCCAGAGGAAGATGATGTCATATCATCTTTCATAATTGACCCATAAATGTTTGGATTCGTCACCAGAGGCTTCTTTTCCGTATTTGATCCAATCTTGCTTGCTATTTCTATAATTATTTCCGGTTGCTCTTCTGAGACCTTTTCGATCACCTTCTTGTAGTAGCTGGACATATTTTGCTGAATTCTCATCTGGGTGACCTCGTTTTGCAAGGACTTTATTTTCTGATGTCCCAATAAATATTTATCCACAACCGGTTTGTTAATTGATAGAGAAACTAAATGCTTTCTGTAGTCCCCAAATTTTGTTGTCCTCTTCGTCAATTCACCATTCAGCTTGACACATTCGCCTTTCCATTTCTGCAACTCCAGCAACAGTTCTCTTTGTTGCTCTTTGTTTTCGTTATATTTCATATCCATGCTGAATAAGGACGATGAGTGGATTAAAAAAAATAAAAATAAAAAAAACAAAAAATAATTGATGGAGGCTGAGAGAAACGAATTCTCTTCTAGAAATGAAACTTGGCAAGGACTTTCTCAAACTTCCAGATCGTCCATAGTCTTGACAGCACTATAAGCACCTGCCGTTAATCTATTAACAGATCGGCAGTCATCAAATTACTTCACAACCTGTTCATATTCCCTACTTAATCGTCAATAGTCTCTGCAAGAACTATAAGCCCCTACCGTTATCTATCGACAGATCGGTAGCCTAGAGGATGTTCCCCAACATCCATCAACTTCAAGAAAAGGAAATAAAATTCAAAAATTACCTTATTACAAAACAAAAATTTTTTTAAATAAAATTTATTCAAAGAAAAAGTCTCATCAAGTGTACCAATTCGGATGAATTTATACCAATCTTTCGTCACAAAAACTCACAGAACCAGCAAGCAGACAATTCTCACAGTCAACCTTCAATCATCTATCACTAAGTCAACAGTCCTCAGATAGAAACAACCCGGAGATGGCCAAAATTCCGATCAAATCCACGTCAAAAAATCAGGCCATCAAATTCTCACAAGAAAATATTCAAATAGACATGATCCAAGGATCAAAACCAATCAAAAATTTCTCTTTTTTTAATTAATTAATTATAAATTATAATATTTTAATTATAATATTTTAGTTTTTTAGATTTAGGGAGTTTTTCTCTCGCCTGCCTCGGTGCCGGTGCAATGAATATGCCCGAGGCTGATGCGAAGGAAAAACTCACTAGTCCCAACACAAGCTACAGTAAGACAGGTATTTCCAATGCCTAATATAAATGAAATACTAGATTCTTCGATAGGTATGAAATGGTTCAGCTTGATCGATTTAGGGAATGCTTATTATCAAGTGGAATTTGAAGAATAATTGAAGCTGAAAACGGCATTCTCAATGAAATGAGGACAGTACTGTTTATTCGAATGCCATTTGGGATTACAGCCACACCAGCAACATTTCAAAAATTAATAACAGATGTTTTAGGAAAAATGTTGTGGAAGGAGGCATTAGTACATTTAGATGACATTTTAATATCTTCCGAATTAGAGGCCCAAAATTTAGAAAGACTCGATAAATTATTTTCACGAATTCAGGTGGCTGGACTAAGAGTTAATCCAGAAAAATGCAATTTTTTTCAGAAAGAATTGAAATTTTTAGGACACATTGTGAATAGAGACAGTATTAAGACTGATATGAGAAGATTAAAACAATCCAGGAATTAGAGAAACTGAAATGCATTAAGAAATTAGCTAGTTTTCTAGGATCATGTAATCATTACAGGAAATTTATAAAAAAAATATTCAAAGTTTTCAAAATCATTGGAAGATCTATGGGGAAAAACAAAAGAGTCGCCTTATTGATTCGGCATTAATTCCGAGGCATGTAGAGTATTAAAGGAAGCCTTTACATCGGCCCCAGTACTGTGTTATCCTGAAGGAATTTATATTAGATACAGACGCATCTTTTTATGCGTTGGGGCTGTGTTATCTCAGGTGAATGAAAAAAGTGAAGAACAAGAAGTAACTGATAGTTCTAAAACCATGTTAAAACATGAAATCACACGGAAGGAATTGTTAGCTATCTTTCACTTCATCCAGCATTTTAAACATTATTTATACGGTTCTAAATTTAAATGACGGACAGATCATAAAGCCATAGCATTTATGATGACTACAAAAAAGCTGATAACACCACAGTTCCAAAACTTGATAAATTTTCTTAGCAGTTTAGATATGAAGTTGGAATACAGGAAAGGAATCTTACACCAGAATGCTGATGCCTTCTCTTGCAAAGATTGTAGAACATGCGCTCAATGTCTCATGTAGCAAGAAGAAACAAAACAGGCACAGACAAGGACAAGAATGATAGCAATAGATGAAGAGACATAAAAGATATATAATTAGGAACATGAAAACCGGTTGTAAGAAACAATTTAAGTATTACAAGGGATGTTTCCGAACAATAGATAATATGATTTGGATCCCAAAACATGCCGGAAGAACTTGTATTATATACTTCCGTAAATTATTGTGCCATGTTGGAGTAAAAAAAACCTATTTTTTTATGAAGGATGAGTACGATATGAAAGAATTTTTGAAACGGTGGCAGTGACTGTGAAAAGTTGTCCGACTTGTCAGATCTCAAAAACATATACCGGTGCAACGAAAGAAGAAATAGTCGATCTGGTTTTCAAACTCCCATTGGAGGATATTGGAGGTGGATTTCTGTGGCCCATTGCCTACAATAAATTTGAAATAAATATATTGGAAAGAAATATATTCATAATATCAATATAAGAAGAAAAAATGGAATTATCCCATAAAGATAATACAATGATTACATGTATTGTTAA
>MQRK01134192.1:0-11015 GCA_001938485.1 Girardia tigrina | reverse complement strand
ATATATATATATTATTATTATCTTTTATAATGATTTTTTAGACTTGCATTTTTAGTTCATTGTATTTTTAAATTAATGTTTTATGACACCTTATATTTATGAACAATCGTATTTCAGAATGGGAATTGCGAATGTAATCCAAGACGTTATAAAATAATGGAAATGATTTTGAGAAGTATTGCTAATAAAACTCATAGTCAAGAAAAGAAGCGCCTTAATGATAGTCTTAAAACTTGTGATAAAATTACTGGACATTTTTCAGACTGTATTTATAATGACACAGATTCACCAAATATAATATTTACAGCTGAAATCAATGACCCACCCCCTGATTCCGATCCTTCGGAAGATGGAAGCATTTCTCAGTCCAGGAGAAAAAGAACCATATCTATAGATTCTAAAATCCTTTTCGAAATTTTGGATGACATCAAAATTGATACTGAAGTTTGTTCATTCATTTAATCTTATTCTATCTTAAATAATATATCTATTAAAACAATCCTGAAGTATCTAAGAATAATTATAATTTTTGTTGAATTAAAATAACCTGAGAAACAATCAAACGAGTTGATTCTTCTGATTCACCATTTTGTTAGTTCATTTTTGATTTAATTCTCTTGACATCTATATATATATATATTTTTCTTTTTAGCTATCTTTGTAAAACCATTTAATTTAATCATAGAAATAATATTTAATTATAGAAATCATAAGATAGAAATCAATAGAAATTTGCTTAATATAAAAACCTTAGAAATAAATATTATTTTGTGGATTTTTAACGTCAAGCCTTCAATCCAAGTGTTATAGCTACGCTCAAGTTCTATTCTGAAGTAATTCCTGGTATATCCATACGAGACAAGCAAGACCGATAACACTATTGTCCAAGAACTCAAATATTTCCTACAATTTACCATCGAAGTCTTCGTCAAATAAGACAAGAATAGTTCTTTCCAACAAGAATTCCAAGAACCTTTCATCAAATTAAGGTGAATTTATTGCACTCCATTATCTCCAACAATATTCTTAAAGAAGAAGCTTTTGAACATAAGCAGTTAGTGATATATTAGCTATTCTTATTTCCCTACCAAACCTGATTTCTGTTTATCTTGATATAACACTCGAAGATATAACATGAAGAATGGGCACAGAAACCATAGAAAATCTCAACCAAGGCCTATGGCGAGCAAACACAGTGGAATAAGTATTATGTGAAATCATTGCTAAATGCATATATTTCGCATCACCAAAAATGATCTTCCTTTATGTGATGAAGGTGCAACTGAAGGATATGGATTCATTGATTATGTGAAAATTGTAAGTTGAAACAGCAAGTGATCAAACATGTTAACTTTCTTGAAGGTATTTCAAAAATTAACATCTAGAAAATTTTAATAAAAATTTCTATGAAATTATGGGCTCCAATCCAAAGACATTGGAATTCCGAAGCCCAATATTAATTTACAAATACTGGAATAACCTAAAATATTCGGATGGAAACTAAATCACAAAATCTTAAGAAAAATGCTTCATTAAACATGAAAAAAAAAGTGTTCAGCAATAGCAGTATAAAGTAATTTAAGACTTGCATGAACCCAATTTATCTAATATGTTTAACACATTGACTGCTGTTGACATCATGCACCGAACGTCTGCTACGCGCGCTACGCGTGGGACAAAAAAGTTTACATTGTTGCCTTTTTAGCATTTAACACATTGAATGCTGAGTACGAGATATCTCGTACTTAGCGTCTTAGTAATGTAAGCCAAAGTACGAGATATCTCGTACTTAGCGTCTTAGTAATGTAAGCCAAAGTACGAGATATCTCGTACTTAGCGTCTAACTAATGAATATTGAAGTACGAGATATCTCGTACTCAGCATTCAATGTGTTAACATATTGTGGTTAACATATCTAGCTATGATGACTAGATGTAAATGCAACATAATGTTTTTGACTGCAGAAGCAACAGTTACTTTTCTTCTAGAAGAGATGCAAGTATATTCTCGTTTTATTGGCGAATAAGTTCGTGAATCTCTTCATAAGCGAATTGTAGAGTACTGATGTAACTAAGCATCCGTTTTCTTGTAACAAATGGCTGAAGTATGAAGTTTGGAGAATAATTCTCAAGTTCCTCTGAGTTTTGAAGCCGTATTAATTGAATAACCATTTAACGTTGAAGCATCGATTACAAGAAGTTATTATTGCTGCCTTTTCAACTTCAATCAAAAGCCTTCAATTACAACTTTATTAATTTACAACAAAGTCTGCATTCTTTCATCTATGATTAATCACAAGCCTAATAATTATGTAAACTCAGACAAATGAGGAACCCATTCATAGAGTGCTTCTAAACATTTGCAGACAATTTGTTCAACGTCTGTGGAATCAAGAAGAATCTTCTATTCCGTTAGATACTTATGTAATAAATTACGCTCTAATTTGTAAACAAATTAATTACATTTCTGCTTAATATATAATTCCATTAATTTTGTATCATTGTTTATTTTATCCATTGAAAGTATCAACATTGTTTTAAAATAAATTTAATATCAACTATTTTTCCATTAAAAAATTTCTGTAGTCGAAAAAGCCGTATGGTCGAAATCAACGGTGTCGAAATGTCCTAAAATCAAATAAATCACCATTTTTTAAAAAACACATTTGATTTTGAATTGTAACTGTTTGACTGTTAAAAAGTATAATTATTCCATTATGAATATAAATATCATTGTAATATGATTACGCAGAAATGAAATTAATTTGTTTGCAGAAAAACCATAGCTTTTAAAAAGGTTGTAACATTGATTTTGTTTTAATTGATCAATGAACGTTTAACTCGTTGTTGTAGGTCTCTATATCTTTTTTGTCTTCGCTGTTGTACTTCAGTTGAAGCTTTGAAAAAATGCTTTGTTCATCTTACATTCCTTCAAAATCCCATTCATGAATTTTCACATAGTTGGATGTTGGCAGCTGAATGAAGACTGAATTCTTTAGTGCCATCCTTATACTTCGTTCATGGGTCAATTCATCAACGTTTAAGTAATGTGATGTGTCTTAATAAATAAACTCAGTTGATTTATGATGATGGATTTTAAATATTACAAAAAAACATTCAGTAGTAAAATTGAAAATAATATTCGGTACTGGAAAAATTGAAAGTACCTTTGCAAAATAAATTCAACATCATTGAAATTTTGTTTGTATCTAACATGCAAATACACATAATGATGTTAAGCTACATGTATTGGAGAGACGTCGCGTGGCTTTTGTAAGACAATCCAGAAATATAGTCGTAATAAAGGTGGTAGTTATAATGTTGCCAGGTAAAGAAAGTATTGGAAAGAAGACATAAAAATTAAAATTTAAAAAATTTTATGCACTTAATTTAAGAATTATTGGGAGAGCGTTACTTGGAGCGTTATATATAAAAGATTTTTTCAACCTAAAATTCATGTCCGAAAATAGTTCTGATGATAACCGATAATAATAAATAATATTAATTAACAGAAAAATAAATTTTGATTAATTTGTTAATTATGATTTAAGCTAACATTCTTTTTTTTATTTTGAGATAAATTCAATTTGCTCATTCATGTTTCATGGCTAGCATAACCAGAGAAACACAGATGCCTACAAATATAACGTTGTTCCCTTTACTTCAAGTTTAATTTTCTTGATAATCGTTTATATATCTTCCAATTAACCGTTCTTTAAGTACATTTATAAAATATTAATAATCTTTTAATCATGATTTATATTTTAGATAGCAATTACCTATGATCATATCAATTATTTTAAAGAGGCCACGACATATGAACAATATGAAATCGGATTAAAGCAGGTTTTGCCTGATGAAATTTCTCTGAAAACTTTAATTTTATTTTTTATTTTAACTCGAACAATAATAATGCAAATCGATGACCCAAATTACGAGAATAATAATATCGATATCAGAAGAATCAAGATATTTTCGATAAACTATTTGCTGAATACATTTTATTATGAAATAGCTAAAGAGCACAATTCTTTGGTTAGCCCATTTTCATATATATATTGCAAAAGAAAATCTATGTACAAATGATAAAAATGAGAATAAAAAATGAGATAAAAAAACGCATTTCGAGAAAACAATCTCATCATCAGGTCAATTCACACCATGTACTAAACTAACACACTATAAGGAAACATACCAAAATTAAATAACATTTAACCAATAAATTATTGGATTAAAATAAATTTATTTCATTTTTTTTCTAAAAATTAAGCAAAATGCACTAAACGCAATCAATTTAATTCTCATTTAAATTGAGTGAATTGCATTGTGTGAGAAGTTTTATCACAAAGATTAACTTTTGGTTGGTTGTCAGATTTCGTCTTTATCATATGTCTCCGTTACCTCGTAAAGTACGGAACGATAGAGAAAACATATTGTTTTCTTAAATGGAAATTGAAAGCTGTCAATAATTGTTTTGCGAGAATGTAATTGATCATGTTTAGTGTATAAAAGCTCAATTTTTATCCTAGGCATCTTTATTTCCTCCACAGTTTTAGAGGTGGTCGAAGCTTCAGTTACTGATTGATTTCTTTCTTGTTATCTTCAGAGTTATTGAAGTCTACTCTACTAGTGTTGCTGGCTTGATTACATTTCTCTGATAGAACTGTTACTTCGGGGACTTCTACGAAAGTTTTGTTCTTTTCTTCTGATTCTTCAGTAAATTTAATGTTATATGAAGACCATTCAAAAATTGTAAAAATGGTTCTTTAAGGGATATTTTTAATGTATCAAGCAAGTTTTGTTTTATGGATTTTTCTTACACGGCGATCAATGTAATAGTAGAAATCAGTTTTAAATTATCAAAATTCGAACACCATATACCATAAAACACGCCAAAATATCATTCGACCTTCTTGGTATGAGAGACACAATACCAAAAATAACATTCAAAATACAACACACTCTGAACATCTCCTTATATTCCTCACAAAGTGCTTAGCAAAATTTTTTCAGGACATTTTGTTGCTCTTTGATTCTTCAATTGTTTCTTGCACTTTTGAACACAGAAAACATTTAGTGTCTTTAAACATATTCATTTCGTTTGCATAAAATCTGTTTTGTGTTGAGTGAAGTACACTATTATTATACAAATGCGAATTACAGTTGTATTTTAGGTGGATTACTTCATGAATTACGAATCCGTGGAGTAGTACTGCCAGTTTATTACAATAGACTTCATCCAAGCAAAACTGAATTATGAGATGCTATTTTATATTGTCGAGTAAGCGGATTCCAGAGGAGGAACAATACGCTTATTCATCTTTTATTTGAAATGTGAGTTTTATTATCAGATATTTGTAAAAAGAAATTTATTTGACTTTATGTATTGATGTATCGAAGATTGTCATGGATTAAACTAAATATTGTTTCTGTATTTTACAATTCAAATGATTTTTTGATATTCAGTTTTAATAATTCAAATATGTAAACAGAATAATGAGACGAATTCTCTTCACAAACTCATAAATTTGTACATTATTTTACATTTAGGTTTCAAAAAATTTAGTAATTATAGTCCTTCAATTGTTATGCGAGATGTTTTATGGCTTATGGAACATGTATAAAAGCCAGTTTTGATATTCAGATTCTTGATCCATTTCAATGCACTAAAATTACTAATATGCAAATTGTAAATGCCAGTCCCTTGTACAGTTTGACTTTACACAAATATTTATTACACATGATCTTATGTCGAGCCTGGAACATCATAGTCGTTGAAGGGTTGAACATAATTATAAATGTAATTCTAATGATAAATGATTTTTTTATTAGAATTACCTTTATAAATGAAACACAATTAGTAGTTTTCAATATATAATTTAATCAAATAAAAACTTATAACGGAAAGAGTAAAAAGAAGACTAACACAACAATCAGCGTTATGTTAGAAAAATGAGTGAGTTAGGATCAGGGAACAAACAATATTAACAAATAATTATCTAATGTTAATTAGATATGATGGGGAAGATGATCACGAATATTACAGTAAATATAAATAAAGTACTTAGAGGAGCTTCGTAATTTCTCACGTTCAAAATCGAGTATTCTTTTTTTTCTTAAATAATAATATTTGTAGTTTGTAAGATTTTAACACTTGTCGTAAACAATCCCCGTCATTAATAGTCATCATAAGACATAGGATTCGTTAACGTAAACAATAAAATAATTTCAGATTGAGTCAAATAATGACGAAAGACGAAATTAGTAAATGATTTAACCGATAGTAAGTTTATAATAATTATATTACCTAGTAATATTAATTATGATTTTTTATTGATTTTTTTTAATTTTTAAATTTTTATTTATATGATTGTCGTTAATCGGCGAAAGGGGTGAAATGATTAATTTGGGTTTCTCTTCATCTAATCTTTTCTTTATTCTTTTGCTGATCAAAAATCTCCTCCTTTCTTTGTCGTTCCTTCGTTCTTTTCATCAATTAAGACATAAAAAGGTAAAAAAAACTACACAATAAACATTTACACATCACAAAGAAAACAAAAAATCGTCCTCTGCTGCATTCGGACAAAAATAATGTCCGAATAAAAAAAACCAAAAAAAAAGTAAAGTCAGATGGAACATTACAATAATAATATAAAAATTCCAAAGAATCATAACTTATGATACCAATAGGATATTTATATTATATTGAAAATTCAGACATTCTAGACCATACAAATGTTTTTCACAGTTGATAACCGGATAATTAGATTTGCTCATACCTCAAAGAAACAATGCCGGAAATGCTGTTGCTTAGTTAATTTAGAATTTTTTCAGCTTCCTTTAAATTAGAAGATAAATCAAGAAAAAGAAAAAAACATGTTTCTTTTAATGCTAAGTCTTTTTACAAACATTTCATAGAATTAAACAGTTCATTTAAGTTGCAAACTATAGAAAGATAATATTCTTTGGGAAACGGACACCTCGGCTATGGGCAACTCGGCACCGGAAAATATATATACTTGAAGTAATACCGTTTGTGCCGCAGAAGGAGAAATAACCAAAATTAATACAACTGTTTAAAGAAAGTCAAACGAAATAATGGAAAGGCTTCAAGAAATAAGAATTTCAGTTGTCCAAAAAATTTCAGATGGTGCTTTAGTTAAATTCCCTTCAGTATATACAATGAACAAATTGATAAACTGAACTCGTGTCAATAAAAGTATAACAGCAAGACGACAGGAATTATTTATTCCAACAAATTATATAAATTAGGAAATCAATCGGGCTCAATTCGAACGATTCCTCCTGGGAGATTTCAGATTTGGTGATGATAAAAGAATTTTAATATTTGAGCGAGAGTACCATAAAAATTGAGCATTCAAATGCGAGAAGTAGATATTGAATATACACTGACGGTTCTTGATTATTATGTACCTCCAGAATTAGAACTAGTTATAAGTTGGTTTACAAACACATTTGTTGGTAGACTTCGATAAAATGGAACAATAGCTTCACCTTTTTTCATTTGAAGTTTGGTCGGTTTATCAGCGTACCATATTTATGAAGTTTATCATAGGAAATTACAGCAAAGATATGGTGTCAGTCATCCAGTAATATTGAAATTTATTAGTCACCTACAAAAGATTCAGAAGACATTTTTAGCAGATTACCAACGTTTCATCGCCGGATATAAAGTATCACGGAAACGACAGCGAAATGAGGAAGCAGACGAGCGTATTATCCTTAAAATAAAAATCTATGAGAACGTGTTAGAGTTTTGTCGTGGCTTATCTCATGATTTTTATATTAACTAAATAATTTTTGAGTTTAATAAAATTTGTTGTGAAAATATTCTCTTTTTTTACAGTAAAATTAAAATTTTATAAATCCCGGTTAAAATTTTAAAATTTATTTATGAAATAATATACTTTTCATTTTCAAAATCATTTCGTGAAAATATTTAATTTAACTTTAATCTAGTGGTTGTATCTTGGAAGTACTGTTTATAGGAAGATAATAAAGCTCTATATTACTGAAAACCTTATTAGTATTGTGTACTGGAGTATTGTCTAGCATTAGTAAAATTTTTCGATTTTCATTTTTTTCATTAATATCATGTGATCACCGGCCAAAAATTTCACAGGTCATCCAAGAAGTTTTGCCATTCTTCTATTTTAAGCACATCTAGGAAAGGTAGAGGTTTTTGAATCCTCTGGGAGATTTAAATGGATTTAAAAAAGAAGTGTTACTCTTTCTTTAGAGAATTTTCTACTAACCTTTTCTTTGCTTTTTAAAATAAGTGTCTTTTTTCGAGGACACTTAAAGAAGAACCTTGTTTCGTCAAAATAAAATAAGTCAGAATTAACAAATTTATTATAAACTTTTTCGAATTCTACCCATGATTCACATAAAACCAAAGGGTTTACCAAACCTTCTTCGCCAAAAGTAAATTGTGTTTTTATTCCATATGGTCTTTTAAATTTCGATATCCATTTGCTGGAACATTTAAAGTTTTCCATTTCCAACTTTTTGGCAATTTTTATTGCCATCTTCTCCAACATTAAGCTTGTTATTGTGTTGTTCAACTTTCTCTTCCTTGATATCCAATCGTAGAGATGTGGATATATTTCGTGTGTCTTTATATTTGAAACAATACTTTTAGTACCTGCAATTTCCTTTTCATACTCTGATTTATACTTCTCCAGGTTGTTAACAATTTCGTTTACCGTTCTAGTTGGCATCTTAAATTTATTGTCAAGAGATGCCTGGTTACAAATTTATTTTCCAGTTTAAAATTTGCAACGGCCTGTTTTTCTGTAATTGAACATTTTCTTTTTGGTTTTCTGTTAATTACCATTGGCATTTTTTGATCTATAATAATTTAAATGTAAAAAAATCAAAAAAATCAAAAAAATTTAAATTTAAAAAAAATCAAAATTTTCATAAAATGTTCAAAATTTTACAATATTAAAACAAAATAAATAATAGAAATACAATGTAATAAAAAAATATTTACTTTATGATCTTTGAATATTTAAAAATTAATAAAGTAATTTCTAATTTTAAGAATTTTGCTCGTTCATTATCAAAAAAATCATTATCTTAAAAAGTTACTGTAACTATTTATTTATTTTTTTAATAATTTTAAATTAAAGAAAATCTATAAATTATTTAATGAATTGAAAGTTTTAACTTAGTCTACATAATGTAGTTGAAAAATTTAACATCTCGACAATAATATATTTCAAATGGTTTTGTTGAATCTTCCTCAAAACTATTATTTTATAGAAATAAGGGAATTTTGATAAAATATTTATAGATATTTAATTTAAAACTAAAAGCAGAAATACAGAAACAAGAAAAAATTTTATCACAAAGAAATAGAAAGGTAGAATTTGGTGTCGAATTAGAACGACGAATTATTCTAACTGAATTTAAGAATAGAATAAATAAATTTTCGATAGAACACCAATTGGTAGTTTTAAAGATCGATTTGGATTACTGATGATATATGAGTTTGATAGTTATTAGAAATGTGTTGGGTTATTAATAAAAATGTAACACAGTCAAGTTTTAAAGATAAGTTATTTTTAAATTGTTTACCAGACTCTCACTAGTGTCGGGTACTAGGAGTTGGAACATTGCCTTTCCAGTTAGTATGTTAAAAAGGCCATGATTTCCATCCATTAAGTTACATTTTTTATAATTTTATTTTAATACTTTAAGATTTAAGATGCTCAATTTCCTGTGTAGTTGAATCCAAGAACACAGTCGCAAAATGCGTGTAAAATAGGGTTTTTCATACAAGTCATTTTCTTTTATTACCATTGTCAGATTGTCAGTACTGGGAAAGCAGTTCTAGGTCATTTTATTCCAGTTGCTTTGATCACAAATCGATTTATCGTGGTTGTTTCATCACACATTCATTTTTTACATAGATTTAAGTCGTTTAATAATAAAAGTTATCGAACCATTTCATTAGAGGCTTCAAATGTCACTACACACACACACATATGTGTGTGTGTATGTGTAGAGTGTCAATTAATGCATAGACCCGTGGATTTTTGATGAAAATTGTGGTATTTTGTGTTTTGAAGATAAAGCTGTAGTAAATAACCTACCAAAAGTATTTTAATAACGACAATATTTTTTTCTAAATAATAAAAACATTCCATCTGACAAGAAAAATAAAGGAATAAATAATAAATAAAGGAATATTTAAAAATAAATTATATTGTATTGTATATGTAGTAAATTTGTTATATTCAATACAAAAAAATATACATCACCCTATGTCACAAATTTCTAGTCTTTTTAAAAAGAAAATTCATTACATTTAAAAAGAGATTAGATATTAATATTTGCAGAAGCATATGTTTCTTCTGAATAATTAATAAAATGAGATTAGAGATTACTGACATTTTGGAAGCATATGATCAGTATATAAGATCATATAAGTCAGAAAGAAAGGGACGGAGACTAATAAATAAAAAAGGTGATCGGAAGGTCACTAATCGAATAACGAAAAAGGTATTCTATATAAATTATATATTTTGCTAAATTAATATATTTGTTATATATAACTTACTGTAAAGTGTGATTGGAAAGAGATCATTAAAATAACCAAAACCAGAGTTGTCCCTAAGGCTCTCGGCATACACAAATATAAAATCGGAGAAAGGACCAAAATAATTCTAAATACTTTTTATTTTTATTTGTAAAGAGTGTAAATAAATTAATAAAGATTTATAAAAATCATTGGTCTTACATTTATCAATATTAATTGAAAAACACAAGAAAACCTCAACACACACACACACACATATATATATATATATATATATATATATATATGGTTCCATGAAAAAATAGCATAGTGAAAAAACAACACAATTATTTTTTTTACTAAATTATATAACATTCTTCTTGTCAATTAAAGGGTCATTTAAAAATCGATAATAAATATATTGTCGCAATATATTTCGGTGGATTTTCTACCATCTTTAGGCTGAATGA